>JAHZMW010003941.1:0-103697 GCA_027743745.1 Alloscopus bannaensis
CCTTTCTCTCTCTCTCTCTCTCTCTCTCTCTCTCTCTCTCTCTCTCTCTCTCTCTCTCTCTCTCTCTCTCTCTCTCTCTCTCGAGGCTCAGATTGGCACAAGGATTGATAGGCAATTCGCAAAAGCGGAGGAGAAAGCGCAGTATCTCTGTACAGGCTCTGTTCTCTTCCTACTAGATCACTGTCTTTTTTGTCGAGCCAGAGAGGAGGGAGGAAGAGTAAACGGGCTTCGCTAACCCTGCCCCGTACTGATTTATGTCTTCATAGTGAAAACTTGCCCTTTCTCCTTTTCCTGCGAGGCTCACACACCAAGTGCAAGACAAGAAAAATATGTACATCAATAAAAATATGTGTAACCCACATGCATGCATGTATGTACACCATATTAAAGGGAGGAGAGAGAGTGTGTGTTTTGTGTTCCGGTTCAAGCGTCACACCAAGAAGCCTCAAATTGAGGCTATTCCATGCCACACTCCGAGAGAGATACACATATTTTTTTTCTAAGCGGCATATTATCTTGGTGGTGCCCGTGAAATACGCGTTTTTCCTCCTCCTTCCCTTCCCTCTCATATTCATTTCCCATTTTCTACCTTGCTCTTTCAATGACTTTCACAGACACAGAATTTTTTTCTTGTAGCTCACACTACTTACCTCAAAACCAACATAAAAATCACCAACTCAAAATGTGTTGGCGCAGAGAAGAGAGAGAGAGAGAGAGAAATGGAAAATTCTTCTGAAAAAGGAGGACGACGAGTTCTCTCCACTTTTGAAAGTTGTGCAGATGCACACGTCCACACACTCTGAGGCGGTGCGGTACATCATCAAGGAAAAAGCGGTCTTTTCCCAGAGAGTCATTAAAGATTACAGGAGCATTGTTTTGTGATCAAGTTGCGACTTTTCCGAAATCCTATTTCAACTCATTAATCCTTTCCTATTTAAAGTATGCACGGCATTATCATTCCGCTTTTGTTCTCCCTTCAGAAAAGGACTCTACACACATTGAGTGTGCACCTTCTCGCTTTCTCTCTACAATACAACTCAATACAACTTCACTCGCTCGTATGTGGCAGAGACTTTGGGAGCACCAAGCTTTCTACTCCTTTTAAGCGGATATTTTCTGTCGAAATTCGAGAGGTTCGTTAGTCACTCTCAATAACGACAATGTAATACGATATTCAGAGAGGCAATGGGTTCAAAAACAATCTCCGTGTCTATGTGTGGAGACAAGCCTGCATTTACTTTGTTCTTCTCTTTGTGAAGGGTGCGGAGAGAGAAAAAAATCGAAAATTTCACTCCAATTGTTGGAGCACGTGACGTGGAATGTAATGTTGGCAAAAAAACTGTTGACTTTCATTAGCAACTTTTTGTGGGAAACATTTTCTTTACTTTGTCGATTAAGCTGTTTCGCATAAGAAATAAACGTACAATGTATTGACCTCAGGATGATAGAAAATGGTAGAAGAAACAAGCTGCAAAAAAATCTCTCAATACATAACAACACATCCAACGGAAGTAAACAATTTTTTTGCAGCTCTGAAATAGTGAGTGGGCTCACGTAGTCAAAGATAGGATCACTTTTTCCCCATAAACCCATCTTTCCTTCCGCCGCACGAAAAACACTTGAGCTGTTTTTTTTGGCTGCACTTGTTTCGGGATAAATAAGTGGTCGTAAAAATTCACACAATTGCCACATCAAACTCGCTCAGCATTCTTTTCCTCAGGAAAATGTGTGCTGGGCTGAGCACTATTGTCAATTGTGGTGCAAGTCATATTTTTCTATTTGTACAACATAAAAATATACAGTCGGCGGCCCGTTCCGTTTTCAATTGAAGTTTCTCTCTCTCTCTACAAACACAGAGCTCTGTATTATTTCCCCGAGACAGTGTGTCAACACACAGGAATAGCGCACAAAAACTCCCAACGGGTTATTGTTATACTTTTTTGTGTTCGGTGAGTCTCTTTTCATTCAAAGAAATAAGAGAAATTCATTAATTTTACATCTCACCTCTATCCATTCATTAAGCTTCATGTGCTTAACTCTCTCTCTCCATAATGTATATTCGTACACGTCAGTGGAGAAAGGAGGGCGAGAGCGGAATGGGGAATGAATGCTCGGTAACTAAAACACAAATTAGAAGGGAAGAAAAGCCAAATTTGTCTACAAAATTGGGTTACAAACTATACACACTTTTTTGTTTACAATGCGTACATGCTCACGACTATACTTGTGTAGAGTGTGAGGGAGAGAAAGACAAAAAAGTACAATTTTCTAGAGACTGAGGAAACGGTGAAAAGATACATGTCATGTATAAATCTCATGTGCTGGTTTACACTATTTATTTTTTCTTTGCGTTTACACACACGCCCCCTTTCACCATTGTGTGTGTCGTATACATTATCAGAGAGAGAAAGGAGCACATTTGGTGAATAGTCCCTTTTCTCTCTGAGTAGAGAAAGTAGAGTTTTACGAGTTGAATCCTTAACAGGGAAAAATAGGTGGACGGAGTTGGAGAGAGAGAGAAAGGAGAGGCACAGCTTACTTTAAATAATCTCCCTGTTCCCTTTTCTCGCTTCTACCTTTAGAGCCCACTCACTCTCTCCCTGATTCATGATAGGTGGAGGGAAATTTTCCAGAGAGGATATTAGAAGGCGGATTCTCTGCCTCAGTCTCTCGTAAAATGATTCTCGTTTTAGAGTCTTGCATTTCTCTTTCTCTCTCTCTTTGTCTCTTTGCGCCACCAGAATCAGAATTTTGTTTGTCCGTACGGTAACCACTTTCTCATCAGAATTCCTATCATTTGCAAACATCTGTCGTCTTCCTCGAGAATATTATTGACTGTAGAAGACCACAAAACAGTGTGTCGGTTCTCCTCTTTCCGCTCAAACACAAAACACACTCCGCCACTCGAAACAACGCAACGTGTGGGAGAGAGCAGTGGGGAAAAGGCCCTCGTGCATTTCTCTCTTTGTACGAAATAGTTTACAATGCCTGAAATAATAATGTTTCACTAACCGAATCATATGGTAATCTTGGTTCGATCGGAGACTCATGCATAAAATAATATATCTCTCTACCTCCACGTATGTAAAGTGTACACCATTTTGTTATGGGACACGGAGTGTGTACACTTTTTTCTCAAATTGTAAACACTGAGAGAAAGCACAAGAGTCCAATCTGTTTCACGTGTCGTAGAAAAGTGCAGACACAAACAAATATCTTCACGATCGCACACACACAGAGGCACATATGTGGATGGGAAAAAGCTAATGAAACGTGTACATTTTTTTCTACCGTTTTTTTTTGTAAAAAAACTTCGCCATATTTTTTTTTTCAACCGGAAGGGAACGCTTTGCGTGTGTAATTTATTCCAAATTATATATGCTGACATATTGCTCTTTATGTGCGCTTCAAGTGGAATGCCAACAATTGGACGGGGAAACCGGGATATATTCTATTTTTGAATGACATTCGAACAGGAATCAATTACCCTTGAGCTGAGAATAAATAAATAAAATCAGCATACCGTCGCATACTGTTTTCCAAACGGTAATCCCATTTCTTTACAGTCTCTGTGTTTTATGAGTGCATTTCACATTTCGGCTGTCTTCACCGACTCAAATAAATTATGTCTACTTCTTGGAAAAAAATGGGGGAAAAATAAATAGAAAAATGAGATGACGAGAAAATTGCAAGATTGAGAGGTGAATTGACAAACGGAAAAGGAGTTGAAAAAAGTGAGCAAAAAAGGATAACAATAAGTTACACATATACACTGTGTGTTTGTGATGTATGTTTAGTTTATGACACATTCTCCTTCATGTCTGACCATTAGTGGATGACTCACGGAGCAAAGTGACAGTTTGTGGACAAAGTTTTTTTTTTTGCCAACAACAACAACGTTGATGCTATTATCTCTGAATCCAATGTGTCACCATTCCGAGTGAATCTCATTCCTTCTAGACTTGCCTGCTCTTTTTTTGCTTTCTTCGGTTTTTATGTTCTTCCTTGTATCGTTTGCGAATAAATGTGTGTGTGGGATCATATTCTTAACTACTCCAGTGAGCAATTGCGACTCAAACTTTTTACGTCTTTCATATAGGTACGGATGTGTCTCGAAAAAATGTGGGTGCCACTTGAAGAACCACTATTACTTTGTCTTTTCCACAAGTGATGATATTGAAAGGAAGGAGCGTCAAAAATGCCGAGTTTTTTTGTCTCTTTTCTTTTGGCGATGAAGACTTGATATTTTTTCCTCGCTTATTTCCTTCCTTTTCTGTTTTTTTTCGCCGTCACTTTCTCTCTTGCTCAATCGCGGTGTCATCTTGAAGAGCAAACCAATGTTTCCTATTATGCCCATCAAACAAAAAGCGACACGATGATACACTTTTTTCCCCTCCGCACTTTTATTGCGCATAAAAAGTTGAGGACAACTCGCCATATAAGACAGGAATATTTCGTGGGAAACATATCGATCACAATAATAATAATAATGGGGGACAACATGACGGAATTTTTTTCCGCCTCAGATTGAATCGTCTTTGCAGCAAGGTGCTGAGATCCTGCTGTAATTACTTTGGGTTCCCATTTATTTTCATTAAAGGAGAGCCAGCCAGTGCTACTCTTTTTGTTCAGTGGTGGAGCGTATATTACTCAAATGAATCTCAATCAATCAGTCATTTATAATGGTTAAAAGAAGAGTAATTGAAGTGTGGTCACGTATGCTAATGCTCATTCGGTGATTCAACTCCCACACGATGAGATTTGGAATGTGTCTTTTGGACTTTGCTGGAAAAATATTGGTAATTGGCCAAAGCAAATGGTCGCTAAGTGCAGAAAAATGTGTTTGTACTGAGGCTCAAAGGAATAAATATGCTTTAGCAATACTTTTTTATGCGAATCAGCGAGTAAAGTGATGGCAAGTTGGAGGCAAGCTTTTTTTATATATACTTGCTAGTATTTTGGAACGTATGCGTGTGGCTACTTCTGCCACGTTTACCAACAAGAGACAAAATATTTTCAATGGTTTCCGCGTACATGCTGAGACGCTTCTATTTTTTACGATAGCCTCCATCCTTCCTCAAAAGATTGAATTGAAGAAGACTAGTGTCGAGTCTATATCCTGGTAGGGAAACAATGCTCCAAGGGATAAAGTCTAGTAACGAGGACAAAGTAAGACGAGAGGACGACGAGGAAGCGTCGCAAAAAAATGGGAGAAGGAAAAAGAAAATAAAGAAGAAAATCCATTTAATACCCAGAGATAAATATATCCACATCCACAAATATACATGGGCATACGAGCACACATATATTTGTGTATATTTCAGACGAAACGAAGACGACACGGAAAAAAAAAATAAGCGGGCTGAGTGAGTGAAGTAAAGTTTCAGGATAGAATAATAAAAGGACAAATACCTTTTGTCCAGCCTCTAATTGCCCCAAAGGAATTTATGCTGGCGTAAACTTTCTCTTGAAAAAAAAAACATGTTGGTATGTGTACACATATAACTTGTCTCAATTCCCTCTCTCCACTCGTTGTCCTCCTCTTTTAAACTTTTCCTACTTGTCCCCCTATAATTTCTTTTGGAACACTGAGAGCCTTACATTTCGAGACACAGCATTCCACAGCTCTGTGTCTACATTTTCTCTTGAGCAGTAGAAAATTGCGACCATCATTTCACTCCACCTTTCTCTCGGACAAGGTTTTCACTTTCTTGAAAAAATTGTGGCCCTTTCACTCCCTTTGTATTTGTTTCACTCAAGTCTGTCATCCGAGAACTGGATGTTGGTGATGATAATGATGATGACGAGGATTGTAGAGCGAGATTCACTCTTAAATGGATTGTCTTTGATAAGTGAAAATTACACCGTTATCTCCTCCACTGAACAACAGATAATGACAGTCTTCTCTCTCAACATGGATTTATACACTTTACAGCTATAAATGTACATTTTTCTCTCAGTTCTACATTGCCCCTTTCTCTGTGTACCTCCTGCTTATACACGCTTTTGTGGTTTTCCTCTGCGGTAGGAAACGGCACTTCTGCTGAGGCTCACAAAAAAAAATACGCACAATCCCATCTTGCCCGAGTTCATGAGGTGCACAAGCCCTTTCCCGCAGAGCGGACTGAAGCTCAACTCTTCAAAAAATGTATAATGGTCTATACACACATGTGTGTAAACCCGAAATAAGGTGGAGGAGAGAGGGAGAAAGTGGAAAAACCAATTTGTTGGGCATGTTGGTTTCGTGTGGTTGGGGCGTATTTCTTTCTTTCAACGTAAAAATATGAGATTGCAGTGCACACATTGTGTAACCAACTGTGTATGTGTTTTAGAAAAATAGATACATTACACCGGTGTTCGTGTGTCGTGGAGGTGGGCATGAGAGAGAAACTCTCCTAAAAAAATAAGATCTCCATCAACTTGACAAAAAGAGGGAAAATTCCAGAGAGAGAAAGAGCAACATCTTTTTTTTTCCTTCTGCATGTGTGTCCTCTTGGTGATGGTGGTTGGATAGAGAAGGGGAAAAATTCGTTTGTTCAAGTGCCCACAAGGAAGATGAGACAGATTGTACACAAGGTGATGTATAGCTGAGAGAGACGACTCAATTGGAAGAGCGTATCTATCATGTAATGACACAGATTTGACGATTCTCTTCATTTCATTCTCGAGATTCCGGCCTTTCTCAGGAGGCCATCCGTTTTTTTTTTTTATTTTCCCCTTCATTCTACATTCCAGGTTGAAGATTTTTTCATTTAAACTTTCCATCGAACAGAGAACTGGGCAAATATACTCAAGAAATGGGACGAAAGATTGGAGTTTTAAAAAAAAGTTGGCTGAGCAAAGCTCTGCAAAAAAATACAGGAGACTCTGAGAAAAAAGGGAAAGGCTAGAGAGAAACCGAGGGACAAGCGAAAAAAAAACTTTTTTCCTTTTTTTTACTTCAGCTTTTTCCTAGCTTTGCCCATTGACTGCCAACGCTGAAAAAAAAATTTATAGTGGAAAAAAAGCTGGAACGAAGAGGGAAAAGGCGGTGAGGGGCTTCCCTTGGCCACACGACGACCAAAAAAAGAAGTACATTAAAAGGAACAACAAAAGAGATTTGAAATAAAATCCCATCAGAGTAAAGGAATAGATCCTCAAGGAAACACTCAGCGGAGATAACGTTTTATATGAACGACGGATTCAATTTTTCCCCTCTCTCTGTCTCTCGCCTCAGTCCTGCTCTCTCCTTTCTTTTCCCGAACAACCCAGAGGAGAAATACGATTTTTTTTCTTGAGAATTGAGATTTGATTGAAAGAAGTGAATCTCGTCTTGCACAGCAGACAAATTTAGCACACGAAAAGACAGAGGAAACGGGAAAATAGCAATAAGGGAGGGAACAAGTGTAGAAAAATGTTTGACTTTTACAGACACAAAAAAACGGTGAAAGAATGAGATGGAGAATTTTAAAAAAAATAAGTCAAGTTGAGAAGATCTCAAAAATTCAATATTGGATAGCTCAGAGAGAGAGAGAAAGGGGATTGTATATAACGGTTAAATATGACAATGACTTGGCCTCGAGCTGATAGGGATGAAAAGATACAATTTCCAAATTTTCGGCATCTCCGCACATTGTTTGCTGTTTGTTCACAACGATTCTCGACTTTCTCTCTTAATGACTGGAGGCACGTCGGATATCAAAACTCTTTCCACGAAAGAAAATATCACGCTTGTTCACTACTCGTGTTGCGGTATTGTGTATCCACGCCTTTCAACAGGGGTTTTATATTGCCCAAACATCCAGCATAACAATCATCATTTATTCATATTACGCGTGGAACTAACTCCGACTTCTCTATACCCATCCCATAAACAGGAGAACGAGCAGTAGAAAAATATTATTGGGGAAAATCCCGTCTCAAAATCATATCTCGCTCAAATTGCCGACTCCTGTGCCAAAGAGCTCGTGTAGTCATCACTTTAAATCCATTAATGACTATCGAGATGATGACATTATTGTGCCATCGACAATTCCGTGGAGTTTGTCCAAAAGGGCAACAAAAATCGGGAGGATCCCAAGATAGTTGTCTCGTCGAGCAGTTGCCATCTTAAAGAATAACGAGCCAAGAAAACATGCGAGAAATTGGATGCGAGTTAATATCATACAAGCGTATAATTTCTCGTATGCAGACAATCCTCCGCGTTTGTTTTTCACAAACATTTTTTCGTCTTCGTCTCTGAGAGCTCGCATTATTGTTTATATTTTCCGACTCTTGACTTTCTACTGAAAAGAATAATTTGTCTCGTTCCAAAAATTGACAGGAAAATGCATGGGAAAGAAAATTGAATATATTTCTCTTTCTTTGTCTCCCTTTCATTTCAATTTCATGGCGTTTGCTCTCGTGTTTTTGTAACGAGAAGGCACACTCACATCCACATTTAAAGTAATTTTTCCTCCTGAACATTTTCTTATTCAAGGTAAGTGAACCACGTCATACCCGATATTTCTCAGGTTCACCAACGCAACAGCGAGGAGGATGAAGAGAAATAGATGGAATACGTAAGGACATTGCTCTTTTTTCGGAGAACACACGCGTCTCTCTCCCGCTCCTTCCGATATGGTTCACATAAAGACACACACGCACACCACATTTGTGCTCCTCTCAACTCACTTTCCGGGGAAAGTCAGGCCTCTCTGTCTTTCCCTTTGTGTGTAGACAAAGTGAAAGCAAAGAAGACATGATTGGATCTCTGCCTGCCCACCGCTCATCTCCCGCGATGTGTGTACAGAGATTCTATTTTGTCATCTAAGATCTTTAACTTTGCGAGTCTCTGAGCCCGAATGCAATATGAGATTGATTCAGCCTTCGCTCTCATCACAGCATATCCTCCTCCTCTCTCAGAGTTCAGCTCTCTCATCGAAACGTGAATCCCGTGGCTCCAAGTATAAATAAAGGAACATTACATCCATCTTGCTTTCTCTACTAAAATAGGGATGAAACATGTGCTTTCTCCTCTCTGGAAGCCACACAGACTTACGTTAGATCCAACACGAAAAAGGATATATGAGAGACAGGAGAAGAAAGAAGAAAAAAAACGCTGAAATCAATTACCCTTGTTTCAACAACCTCGAAAAAAAACTCCGTATACTTATACCACAAACTCTTTACGATCTCCACACACCAGCTGGAGACTATGATCACCATAATCATCATAGGGTAATAGTTAACTTGAGGTTTCCCGTTGGTACAAAAAAATGGATATGGGATCAAGCATATTACTCACCAACTCTCAGACCAGGAACTACTACACGTACTACTCTAAAGGTGAAGAGAAAAGAACAACTTTTTTCCAGCGTGCACACACTCTCTACCCCAGTGTAGTGCAGACACACAAAGTAATCCATCAGAAAATGAGAAGAAAAATTGTTACACTCCGGAATGTACGAGGGATACACGGGGATACACAGGTTACAAGTATTGTGTAGGTTGTTGTATAGAGAAAGTGAAAGTTTGAGGAGTGATGAAAGCGAAAGAAAAATACCATGAAAAAAAAAGTGTGGTGCGTGAAAAAACTCGGATATACAGCGGAATATAGGGTGTACATCGACATATAGGATGTGTTCCGCATACACATGTATCTCTCCCACTCACACACAAAGTTTTGACTTGTGTTTGGCTTTTCTCTCACTGACTGCATCGAAATACGATAAGGCATGCATCATAATCATAGCGAGAGAGGAGTTGCCAGAGAAAAGGCACCATGTTATTGCCAATCATCAAATGGAATCGTGGAAACACACTCGTAAAATATAGAAGTGTGCACACATATCTTGTGATGATCTATCTGTCTTGAAGCAGAGTATTTCTTTCACAGACAACCAGAATAAAAAGGCATGTAAAATATTCACGTGTCCAAAGGAGAGGCATAACTTCGAGGGTAGAGAGAGTACAGATGGTGTGCAGATAGAATAATATGTTTATACATTTATACGACGTAAGATATAGAGGTGGATATACAGACACATATTTTTGTGTCCATTACTTTCCTCCAGAGTTGATGGATACTTGAAGTGATTTTTTCTTCAAGGTGAAATAAGATGATCCGAATCACTGTTCTCTCCTGGCTTATACACACAAGTGTGCGTACCAGCTCTGAGCTTTCTGAGCTCCAGAGAGATATATATATTTTCGCCATTTAATCCTCAAGTGAAAGCTAGTCGCATGCCAACTTCCCAAAGAGTATTTGTGTTGTGTGTACTGGTTTTACGTGCGTACGTAGCCAGCTTACGGCTTAAGTTTCTCATACTTTGTTCTCTCTGTCCAATCATTGAGGAATAAAAAAGTGGTGAAATACATACAACGAAGTGTATTTCCTGCTGGTTCAATTTGATGTGCAGTGAGAAAGGGAGTCTTTACATTTTCTTCATGACATGGACAACATGGAAGGAGAAAAGAGCTGTACACACACGATGGAAAAAAAATCTCATGGATTTTGCATTACATATAAAGAAGAAAAGATAAGCTAAATAATTCAGAGAGAGTGAGTGAACTAATCCCCTATGTTTCACCATTCCCAGATATGATCTCAAAGGAAGTCGAGGAGGCGATCATGAAAAATGAATGAAGATAGGCAGGGGAAAGAGGAAGCTAAGGAGTTAGCAAGAGAGAGAGAGAGAGCAAGAAAAAAATGAACAAATCCCAAAAGAGCGACCTTTATACTATATCCCTGCCTCTACTCCTTCGTCTTCCTCTTTTTCTTGAGCAAACGGCTGAGTGTGAGAAGTATGGATAACCATGTCCAAAGACTGTGCAACATTAGATTATGTCGAGAACTGAGCCCTCTTTGAGAAACGAGAGAAAAGTGCACATTTTTTTGGTAAAGTCATCATCTTGTTTGAAGTGGAGGAAATTGATATAGAGAAGTACACGCGTCTTCTAGGTTCAAGTTCACGCTTTTAGAGATCTTTTTTTCGAAATAGAGGAGATATAAGTTCATCTTCGAAATTTCTGGTTTTTTCCCTTTTCTCTCTGTGAATTAGGCCTTTTTTGGATGCGTGACATTTCAATCATTTTCTGGTCAAGCCCTGATCCTGAGGAACTGTCGGAAGTGCACGTGGAACTATAGGGCTGAGGTGGGAAAGCTAGGTGGAAGTACAAAGTTTGCTAAAGAATTCAAGAGGAATGTAGGAAAGATAATTTAATCTGTTTTAATAAGAGTGACTTCAACTTTTTCTTCTCTTTCTTGTGGCATTCCTCCGTCGACCAGAGCATGTCGTGGGAAATGTTCAGCTCGGTCTCTCTGACTTTCAATTTCTGGCCTCGTCTCGTCTTCTGCGTCCCGTGATGTATGCATATTGTACATCTGCACATGTGAAAAATGCAGAGGACCGAGAGACAGGGAGAGAAAATGAATAAAATGATGAGAATTAGCGAGCGCATATTTCTCACAGAGATGAGCTCCTCTCTGAGAAAGCTGGCGCTCTTTCCAAAAAATAGAACAGGTTTTCAGGTAAGACTTCTCTTTTTTCGAGAGAGTTCCCTCAAACACAAGCACACAGTCTACAAAACTAATCGTGAAATCTTCCTGAATATTGCATTGAATGAGAAAATTTCCCATCCCACACAAAGAAGTTGGCCAAGTCCAGGTAAACAATAGGTTAGAGCTGAAGAAGAAAAAAAATACTTCAGTGTACGACACATGCGAAACAAGATTCTCCAGAAATAGCTGAGCTCACGTGAACATTACATGAGAGTTTTGTTAAAGGGCAAATTTGTAATGAATATGTAAAGTACAAAAGGCACAAAATAAAGAGCTCTTTTTGCAAGTACTCACGTCGTTGTTATTTTGTGCTTTGTTGAAAGTTGAAAATTAAATGGATATCAAGTCGACGACGAGAGACGCTCATTCATTCTCCAAGTATAATGTCTTTTTCACGCCAGTCCAAGAAGCATTGAGAAACGTACGCAAGCACAAACAACTCTCAAATTTCTCCACGCACTCTCATTTCATTTTTACTTGCACTTGAGCAAGACAAAAAATAGGAAACGGCTGCTTAACCTTCACTCCTCCATGTCATTTGAAACTCAGGTATAGAGGACGATGACGACTTTGTCTTAACTGCCATTAAAATCATGGCAAGAAAGGCAAGAAGGTAGAAAAAAACCGACAGTTGGTTTGACAAGCTTTGATGCCTGTTTATACCGCCGTGTGAGAGACACTAAGACATTTTCAAGGAAAAGTCGAGCCTCCCATTCTCACAACTCTGCATCAAAAGCATTCTCTAATGTAGAGCCTCTTTTCAGGGGATGAAAGTGGAATGAGGGCAACCGAAAAAAACTAATGTTCCTTTGTAGTTCCTCTTTACAAGTCATTCCCAGAGAATCACACTATACGGCAAGTCATTTTACACTGTAAAAAAGCACAACCGAGCTCAAACGAGTAGAAACAATTTGAACCGGTTTTCTTCTGTTATCCACATTCTTCCTCAATCTCACGGAATGTGGACAAGAGGATGAGAGGAGAGAAAGTGGAAACACGCAGAGAGAGAGAGAGAAAGTGCGTGAGGAGGAGTTGGTGAAACCCTGTTTTCTCTTACTTTTTACTCATTACGCCACTACACGGAGGAGTCGTACACACGATATACAAACCCTAAATAATGAGTGCGCCATGTGCGACTTGTGTCTCTGATGACGCCTTCTGTGCCCATTTCATGTTCCACAATACTCTGCCAACTCGGGAAAACCGCTGCCTTCATTCTTGTATGATTACCTAGGAAAACTTTTTCTTCCTTCATAAAAAGATTGTGTCTTTTTCAAAACCGGTGTATAAACTGATTGGATAGATTTTTGTACAAAAAAACGGTATACATGGTAGGTTTAAGTTTTCGAGCGTGACAGGTAAGGAGAACGTGTACGAGGAAGAAGATTGAGATTCACACAATAATCGCACGACAATGTAAGACTCTGAAAATTGGCACAGATCTACACCTCTTTGGAAGAGTGTGTCGTCATGTAATCCTTGAGAAAGAGGACGACACTCGATGACTCAGAATTTTCAGGTGAGGTCCTCGCTTTTCGGAGAACGAAGAGAAAAAAAGAGATTTGGCATAAATTTTGTCTGTGAAAAAAAAACTCTTTTGACTCTCAAGACATTTGAATGTATTAACACATAATAAGGAGGATATAAGTCATCCGATTTTCTCAATCAATCTTGCTCCACCAAAGGATTTGCAGAGCAGCTTTTTTTTCTTGGCGAGTCTCTCTGATGAAATAGAGAGCGACCAAGAGACTCTAAAATTCGTGAGGATGACTGCACACAAGATGTATAAATTCCAGTTTCCATGTCGCATTTCCAAACGTTGAAGCTCCTCTTTGGCAATGGCTGCAATGTGTAATTCGCATTAGGAAAATCCTTGTATTAGCACAACATGCATTTATTTCCGGGAAGCGTACAACGAACCAACTCCTCTCTCTGTATGTATCTCATTGGAGTTTTGTGGGGGAAATGATACGATGCGGAAATATGTTGACGTGAGCCCATTTCAATCAAGAGAACTACAAACTCAATACTTGAACAGAAAGAAGGAGCGTGAGTGTGTGCTCTCTCCTTTCCTTTCATGTGCTTCACTTCATCTTGGAAATTGGTTGGCAAAAGGAACAAAGCAAAGACGAAACGGGAAATCTTTATGTGTCTACACATCTACACGAAGTATACCGACACATTTCTCTCAATGCATCTGTCCGTATATGTATTCATAATATTACGTATGCCTTCCTTTTATCTCTCGCTTTTCTCCCTTTTCTATTTACATATTATATGCCTAGGAAATATTACGAATTTTCCTCAGCGGTTTTATTGGCTTAGCCGGGGAGAGAGTAGAAAAAAAGATGAGAAGCAGGAATGTGGGTCAACTTCAAACAGCTCAAACCAAGAGCTTCTCTGAGCTACACACGACGACGCTTTTCCAACTTGAAAGTTTCTCTATTCTCTCTCTGAGGAAGAAAACTGCTCACGAAATGAATTAGCGAATTGTACAAGTCCACCGAGACTTGTGGAGACTTCAATCCATCTTTTCCTCTTTACAATACACGAGCTCTTGAGGAACGCGAGAGAAATGGAGTCTCACCCTCAGCATACCTTTCCACTGTTGGTTTCCGCGTTGGAAAATTTCTGACAGGGAAAAGACGGGGAGGAGAGCTCGTATTAATTTATTCGAGAAAATGGCTTCATTCTTGTATTCTGTGTGACCTTTTACACACAAGAAAAGAGATGTCGACCGAGCTACAAGGAGAAAAACTCCTTTCTCTCCCTTTCACAATGAAGACGAGGTAAATTGAACGAGTAAATAATGCATCATTGTGGTGCTCTCGCACACACACGAGAATCTCGCAAAGCCCGCTTTCTCCTGTAAATGTAAATGTGAAATTGGCTCGTTAAAAATTGACTAATTTCTCAATTTTTGTTGTGCGAAAAAAAAAGACGTGTGGAGCTCGCAACCAGGTCGCTTCCTCACGATATGTAATTATTCCCTGACATATGGAAGGAGGAAGTGCTTTCTGCTTTGGAATGTATACTCAACACATAATCTCCAGTGGTGAAACTCATATTTTCCTCGAGAATCCGCCAACTTTTCGGGGAGAAAGCAAAGCTAGCGTGTGTTTGTAGGGAAGGACTGGGTTTCAAAAAAAAAACAAGATCATCACTTTTTGTTTGTTCACAGACGGGAAAGAGCATCACGCTGAGCTCATACTTGAGCACAAATAGGCGAAATAAATGAAGAATTACGAACTAGGATTAAACATGACCTGACAGCGAGTATATTATGGTAAAGCACGCCACTATGTTTTATGCATGCTGCATACCGCTCTCTCACTTCGACTCTCACTTCTCTCACTCACGCTCTCTCATTTTCTATACGAGTTTCTTTTGCGTCTCTCTTTTTCATCTTGTTGTCGAATAAATCCATTAACATGCCCACTACAACGCAGAGAGTGAAATACCATCCAGTTTCTCCATGTCTCTTCGTAGACTCCAGTGGATAGAGGGCAATTATAGTTTGACTTTTCTTTAAAATGAGCAAAAGTCCACACACATTCAACAACATCTCAGATGCGTACTCGCACAGTCGTCCTCCGAGTGTGTAAAGATTGTTGGGAAAGTGCATGAACGACTTGGGCCGGAGAAAAAAAATACGGAGAACCTTTAATGTTTTCCACACACACTTACAATTTACCACAAACGCGAACCTCTCTCTGGAAGAGGAAACCTACAGGAAAAAGACAGCGTATATGATATGATCATCATGATGATGGTTAGTCTTTTTTCTTGCTTAGGTAAGCACAGCAAGAAAAGCAAAGTAAAGAGAGCGACTGTCTAATGTTCACATGTTTGTATGTGCAAGAAAGGGAGAAAGCGTGTGTGTGTCGAATATGTACATAAAATAAGTTACTTAAGTTGAGCATAAAGTTTTTTTTCCGCTATAGCCTTCCTCACGTGGCATCCTCTCAGTGTAGTACGAGAGTATATATATTTTTTATGTACATAGATCATGAAACGAGCCACTTGATACATTTCTCACGTCTCTTGCATTTGGCGAGTCAGCCCCAAAAAACACACAATGCATACATATGCTAGTAAAAACAGAGAAAAGAAAGAGAGAGAGAAAGAGCGAAAAAAACGGAGGAAACAGCAGTTTTGTGTCTCCTCACTTTTTTCTCGCTCTTTTTTCGGTGAGAAGCGAGCACTTTTTTTCCTCAAGATTATGAGGAAGGACGGAGAGGGAGTGAGAGGGGAAAAGGTGTCGTTTCATTGAGATCGGCAGGACTAAAGGGAGAAAAAAAGGCATGCTTTCTCACAAAATGAATCATCGAACATGTGGGAAACATATACATGACTCGATATATGTCTGTCGATGATGATAGAGGATATGTTTGTATTTGAGTTCTCTCTCTCAACACCTTCTTTTCTCCTGGCTTGCATCCCCACTGATGAAATGGTTGTTTGTGGGGTGTGAGTGTGTGCGAGTAGGTGGATGGAGTGTGGAGGTTTAGAGAGATGGGGAAATAACCTATCATTCGAGTGGAATATCATGAGAGCGCCATAAAACGATGAAGAAACTCTTGGAAAAGAACTTTCTTTTCCAACATGTCTACTTCGAGATTTCCTCTCCACGTTCATTTTACGGCACTTTCTCTCTCAGCTTTAAATCTTAAGCCAATTAAAAAACACATGAGCACGGGAAGAGGAAACATTTTGTCCAGAGTAATTAGGAAATAATAGAGTTCGTAATTATGAAATGGCCTGCCTTTCCCTGTGTGGGAGTCATATCGCCATAGAAATGCGGACATGTGTGTAAGTGGAGGAGTGGTGAGAGGGAAGGATGTACGTATAAATATTATTTGGAGTAATGGCGAAGAGGAAAAATCCCTCTAAAAATTAACCTCTCATAATTTCCAGTTAACTGCAGAAAATGTGGAGGAAGAAAGGGAGGAGTGGAGGTGGGAAAATATCAGGGAAGTAGTCAAGGTGTCTCTAATGGTCGGACGACGAACCGTGAACAGCAAAGAGGGAGGAACATCTTCGAAAAGATTCACTTTTATGATGAACGAGCCATTTAAATGGTGTAAATGTCGGGAAACGACGGAGGCGAAAACGGGTTCAGCTCTCATTTCGTCGTTTCTCCCACACAAAATATGAACTGACTGGAATACAATATTATCCACTTTTAGTTTCCCCCCCAAAAGGGAGAGAAAAAAACGAAAATAGGCTGACACAGTGTGTGTGTCCCTATCTTATTTTGTTTGAATGTGTGTATTTGGTGGGGAAACAGCTTAAATGAACCTGCCACTTGATATCTCTTTTTCTGGTGGAACGAGACAAAAACCCTATCTCTGACTCTGTCTGTGCACACTACAGAGACTAAAAGGGCGAGAGAGACGCACACACAGAGGAAAATGAGATATTTGTGAGGTTTTAAAAGGGAGAGAAAGTGTTGTCTTGCGGAAATGGGGAGTCGGGAAAACCGTAGTGAAAACTCAATTGTTCTAGTGCGTAGTAAAAAGGGAAGAAAACTAACTCTCCCAGTCTTTCTCCATAGCCTTTTTTGTCTCCATTTTTTTGAAAAAAGCAGAAGGGATGGAGAAAGAAACAATGTAGCCAAAAATACCAGGTTTTTGTTTGTTTTCTCTTTCCCGCACGGAGACTCGGTGTTGAGACGCGTAGCCACTCTTGTTTTCAATGGCCACGCACAGGGAATGGGAAAAAAGTTCATAAATTTCCAACGTTTCGCAAGTCAGTGAAACAGTGCACTTTTCCGAGTGTGCAACCAGTGTACGCAAAGATGGCGATGGTGCTCTCCCAGATTTATTTTTTGCTTTTTCCCTGTTTCCTTTTGGAGTGTGTACAGCAATTTTTTTGTCAGTATTTCGAACGAGGGTTTGAAAATTTAACGAGCAAAATGAAATCAGAGCGAGTGAGGATCGTGTGTATTTGTCTCGTTCCCCCATAGTTTGAGGCCAGTCTCCCATGACATGGTGTTACGCAAGACTTAAATATCAAATTAGCAAAGAGAGACCAGCAGAGGAAACGAGAGAGAAGGATACAATAGAAAAAAAATCTGCCACGTGCTCATGCATGCGTGTGCATCCATTTTCGAGCTGTGGACTCAGCGATGCATGCTTTACTCTGGTGGTGTAAAACGAACCAATTTTGAATATCAAACAGAGAGAAGGACGGATAAAAAAACCCACACCTCCAACATCACACGCCACGCCAGAGCAGACAAGACAGAAAGTTGTCGGGGCTCACAATCATACGTTTGACGTTAACTGCGTGATTTTATTTTACCTCGCTCTCACACCATGCCAAAGGAGTGGAAAAATAATATTAAATTAATCTCCTCCGCTTGTGTACAGGCGTCGCGCACGTTTTCCAGTGTAACCGCACTTTTCACAAATATATCGAATGTGTAATCCTATTAGAATAAATTTCGTGTCATCATCTCGATACAAACAACAACAGCCTCTCTATCCGGTTTGACAATTTACTCTTCTCAATCTCAGTGGCTAGGAATCCCTCACAAGTCTTATTAACACGTCCTTTATTCCCTCTTTATCGAAATGTATTTATTTATGTAAATTCTCAATTTTCCATTTGTTTTCCAAAGTGATTTCAGTAGTTCTGGTTTTTTAAAAATAGCGAAACTCTCAAATATCCAAGTATTCAGAAGCTACTCTGTTTCGACTTCGCTGTCGTATTTATGTGCTCGTGTATCCAGGAGGACTTCTCTCTTTATCTCTGCAAACTGGATTTTAATTGGAAGAAGATGACAGGAGTTGTCCAAATCAAATTCCAAGTATTTTCACCAAACAGCTCTCTGCCCTTGAGTGTAATGGTTACTCGAGAGCTTCTCTCATTTTGGCGAGAGAGACAGAGAAAGTGAGAGCGAGTTCAGCGCATCAGGACAAAACCACTCGAAATTATATCTGCTCCAAACTGGTTACTCTTTCAGATTTTTGCACCGCTTTTGCACTGCCACGGAGAAGCTGGAGAGGCGTTTCGCTTGTATCTTCATTCAATTCTCAATTAGACAACTCACAAAGAGAGAGAGAGGAAAATAACAACCGAGCAGTTATAAAGTCCTTCACACGCACACACTCTCACTTCCTGAATGACTCTTCTAATGAATCACAAATACAAAATTAATTGGACAAATTCACGCTCAAAAACCTGGCATCACTCTGAAGACAGGCACACACTTTCTCTGAATATGATAACACGAGAAAAAATGTGAGCGCTTTCTCCACAGTCCAGGAAGTCGAGAAGAAACACGGAGCTGTGTGTTGATATTTTATATGCGAAGCATCAATTAAAGGAGATAATTCCCCCCTCTTGTCTAACAGTGTCGTCCTCATCATGATACAATAATTTCAGAGTCCTCAGAGGCCCTCTTCCGCAACACCACTTGTGTCCATGTACTCTCGTGGGGAGGAAAACGGATGCCAAAACAGGATTGTCGAGAGATCCATCGTGTCATACATTTATACATCAACAAATACATCACACTGTTGTATACACGTGTGGTAGTACCCTTTTCCTAGTTACTTCCGTGTGCTCCGAAAGGAAAATTTCTGTAGAGCATATACCATCAGAGACACGCATATATAGAGTTCAATTGGTGAATGATGACATTGTTGGAAATGGAGAAAAAAACTGTACAAGCTCATATATAATACACATTATGTACAAAGTGTGCTTTCTCCCTGCTTTCTCTCCCCATATTCCATTCACGCGTCTCTCTCTCGAGTCCTTTCCCTTTTCAAATCACTTCCTCCAGAGTCTCAAGGAAAGAACCGTAAAATATTAACCAAACACACTGGGTCCGCACCTACATTTCACATTTCGAGGTCTTGTTGCTATATTGAGGATCACATGTCGTGTTTTTCCTCCGCCGTAATTCTTTATTCATTGAAAGGAATTTATTTTTCTGCATGTCTGCCTCTCTCTCTCTCTCTCTTCGAAAAGAAAAGTAAGTTGGCACAGGATTTTTTTCTTCTTTTTTTCTCTTTTCCGACTTTTTTCCACTCTTGAGCCGTTCTTCTTTTTTCTCCGTCGTTCTCGTCGTCTTCTCCTACCGCCTTGTCATTTGCAGCTGGGAAACTTGTCTGATTTATTGGGTGCCAAAAATTGTTGTTCAATATCTATAACTAATTGAAATAAACCTTGGATTGCGCGCCTCACTTCTCCATTTTGGTCTCACAAAATGTACATACGATGAAATATCGAGTTGGCAAGCCAACCAGAGGCTAAAGTGAAACAAGCGCGGCGTGTACATTTTTTTCGAGAGACTTGAACAACTACCTTTTTTCCCTTACGAAAAGTTTGTTTTTTCTGTGTTCCTCCTTCTCTAAAAGTACTTCCTGGTGACTGTTTTCAATTTATTTCAACAACTCTCCACAGATCAAAAGCTTCTAAATTGAGGTCAAACTTAACTTGAAGTCATTAAATTTCTCCACCTTAACCTCTCATGCGAGGTAAACAGTTTGATATTTTTTGGATATAGGTCAACGAAGAAGAAATAAGGAAAAGTTTGATTTCTCTTTTTTCTTCCTTTTCTTTTAAAGTCCCAATGTAATCTGTAAGAAGGGAAAGTATATGCGTCTCTGGAGGTACACCAGTGTATAAAAAGTGGCATTGTTTTTTGTCAAGTCATCGTCCCTCTGTGCATTCCTTTCAAGAAAGTCGCATCATCATCCATTCGAGAGGTCGTGTGTGCATGAAATGAAACAGGATAAAAGAAAGTGTGAGAGGAAAAAGTTTCAACTCAGATTTCTGTATTTGGGATTCGTCTGTCATCTTCTGTGATGCCAACACGGATATACAAGGATGGAGAGAAAGGAGTAACAAAGGAGTCCCTCGAAGATCATGAAGAAAAGAAGTTTCTTTTAAGTTTATAGTAAACTACTGGAAAAGACATCCGATGAGCGACATATTATTCAAACTGTTCGTCGGGAATAAAGGAGTAAGTGAGTGTGTACATGATGGCGAACAAGATGCGTAATGTCACTGTCTCTCAAAAACGATTTTCGTATAATTTGAAAACTTTACCGTTTTCCACTCGAGTCTCCGCTCGTGTGCAGTTTGAGTGCATCCAATATAAACTATGGAGTGTAGATTTTTTTTCTCGGAGTGTGCACAAAGATTTTTTTTTTGATGACGACACACATTACGCATATTATATAAAGTTGAGAGACTACTTGTCAAGAAGCATTTGGAGTACATTTGCAAAACACGATTATGACACCATCACACAATTCCATGGGTTTTCCCTCTTTTCACGGCCTTCAACACTTTCATTCACACACAATTAAACGTCGTTGTCGCTGACGTCGAGGGGAGTAAAAGAGTTGTACTCATGCATCACAACATCAGAGACACTCTGCATTTTCTTTCTTAATCAAATTGAGAGCGGCATAAGGAATACTTTGAGTAAATGTTCTTTGATATTTATGATTATCTTTTTTTATTTAGTTGCCATATTGCCAATAGCGTAAAAAAGAAGCCAGGGCGCCATACAAAGATTACGCTTTTCTTAATTTTTTTCCGTTAATAAATGGAAAGAAAGAGAAAAAAAGATAAAAAGGAAAATTAGAGAACGTGCAAAAAGAAGATATCAATTTGCCGTCTTCATTCATCTCAATTGTCACTCGTACAAAATCTGCGTAAAACAAAGAAACAAATGTTACAAAGCAAAGTGAAATCAAAGGAAGCAACAAAATTGCCAATAAAGCCAGCCAACTCTGTGTCTCATCCTTTTGCGTGCCATCGATTTAGGTAGTTAGTTTTCACCAAACTTTCATATCTTTATAAATAAAAAGGCATGATTGATGGGATGAAAAGGTTTTTCTCAAAAAGGAGGTGGAGTGAGAACGAAAGGAAAACGACGTGACTAATGAAATGATGATGGTACAAACTGAGAAATAAAGTGGGGAAGGAGCAACGGTTACGCAACTCCATTTCTTTTTGTAACTTTTTACAATCAGTTTCGCAAGAAAAAAGAGATATACTTATTGAACAGTAAATATCTTAACTCTGCCGATGGGAGTTGAGCATCTGTGACAAACAAAACGGGAAAGAGGCAGGAAAAAAATGAGAGAAAGAAATCAAATGACAAATAATGATAGCTAGATACCGTATATATCAAGTTTAACAAAGTTTTCAATCATTCTCCTCCACACTCTTTTTTTCACCTTGGCTTCAATACACTTTCTGTCGAGATTGATGGCCAACTTTTTTTTCGAGAAATCACACACTATTCTATTTCTTTTTCTTTCCCTTCACACGGACTTTTTCTTCTCGTTTAAAAGTGTGAGGAGGGTGGGTGTGATGAATTTTTTTTGTCAGAGACATGAATCGGAACGGATTTTCCATCTTTCTCTCACTCTATTCGAGTTGTATCATTGTCTTTGTTGGATAACAGAGACTCAAGAGTAATCATCATTTTTTAGGCGGGTGACATGTCAAAAATTAGGATTTCATATCTGTCATTTTCCCCCTTTCTCCGGTCTACTCTTCTTTTTTCCACGTTTTTCGCTAACTTGCACCCTTTTCAGTTTTCCACTGTAAAGAAAGACTTGAAAAGTGTAAAAATGGATCGGTGCGATATACTCGCGTGTGGATTCGTTCTCGAGATTTTTTCCTTTAATAAAATGTTGGAGAAAGTGAGAGGAGAGTGAAAAAGTGGAAAATCGTCTAGTACACATTAGGCAAGAGAGAGAGAAAATAGGTGACATTCTATTTGGTTTCATTGTCAAGGTAGACATCTTGACATTAAATGAGAGAGTGGAAAATAGCAACTCTCTTGTTCTTCTCCAGTTTCTAGGAATGCGACATGAATGAGTTTATATCGGATCTGGAAATGTGACATGAACGGAATGAGATAAGGAAAAAGAAGTCCTCACCACCACCACCACTTCGCTCACACGCACACTCAGGCCAAACAACAGAGAAAGAGGATAAGTGTCTTTCCTGACTTCACGACAATGGTTACACACAGAGAAAGTGAGAGAGAGAGGAAGCCGTGTTTCGCCTTGTGTTTGCGTGGATATTCATAAAAATTGTTGACAATGGTGAGCGACGGTCTACGAAGAGTGGAGACACACAGCTTTCCCTCTTCCTCGTAGGTTGTGTATAAGTGTGGGCAAAGTCAGAGAATGTTATGAGAAATATGATTAGTGATGCGTACCACACTACTTATACGCTTCTCCTCCACTCGCCCAGATTACGTGCTCCTGCCTTCTTTTTATTATTTTCCTACACTCTCTGCGGGCGAAATGGAGGGAAGAGCGGAAGATATGGCAAAAGATGAGATTCATGGACCTTGGAAAAGGAGAAAAAATACGTCCGTATGTGAGTGTGTGTATATATCCATTTATTTCTTGGAGAAAGAGAAAGCATCTATACTTTTATGCACACTTGTTTTCCACCTTCATCCCGCGCACTCCTTTTCTTTCTGAAAAGCCGGGAATTTCTTTAGGAGAAAGAGTAAAGATTATTATCGTAGTCGGTAATCTCACCTTTATATCATCATCATGGATGGAAAATCCACTAAATTTTCCACACGCTCTCATACCTTCTCGTTATCTTTGAAAATTCTCTCTTTTAGTTTTGTGGAAAGAGAGAGAGAGAGAGAGAGAGAGAGAGAAAAACGAGAAAATTTGATTTTCCGTCTAACCAACCACCGCACAACGGTGAGCATGTATGTGTGTGTGTCTTAAGGGAGAAATATTGTGGTGGTGTGATAATAATGCATGAAATGACGAATAATTTTGGAATTTTTTTCTTCCTCTCTTCCTCCGGACAGGATTCCATTTAACTCATACATGCTTTCCAAGGGAGAACACAATATCCGCGTTTTTTAGTGGCGGTGGTCTGGTGTGATGTGTTTTTCGTGGAGTAATAGGTCACACGATCGTGTAATGCTTTATATCATCTCTCTGGCGAAAGAGAATATGTTGACGAGAATAATTTTACCTGCTGCTCCCACTCATCGACCGGCGCCCCCCGTACCTTTTCCTCTTGGTCCGCCTGTTCCACTATCAAATTACATTGGCTAACGAAATAAATTACCTCGTTCCTTTCTTTCTCTCTCTTTCTAACACAAATTTTTGTTGAATAGAAATGGTTTATGGTTAGGGTGAGCAGTGAGCACAAAATGAATTATCCCTTTTCTCTCAGGTCGTCCGCCCATTCACTACGGTTCTATTGCCGTATTATAATTTTTTATTTTATCCGCTGGCGATTTAAATATACAGAGATTTTTTTCTACCCCGTCTGCCTCCTGCTTATTACACTGAGCTCCGGTGTTGAAGGATTTATGGGAAAGGTGCGAGTGAGAGAGATCAGCAATTGTAAAGTGTTTCCTGGATTTTCCTCAATTTCCCCTCTCGTATCAACAACAACCGGAAAACCTCTGTGTCCGCTCTTTCTCTCATTCGCGCTCTCCTGTCATGCATAATTTTCAACAATGGTATCAAAATTAAAATGTAATGAGCCTCCATTTCCACATTAGATTTGAAAAAAAAGGAGAGAAAAGTCAAGTTGAAGTACTTTTTACAGCTTTCCCATTTCCCAGAGGACGCGTACTCTCTTCGTCGCACACATCCCCATTTTCCCCGTGCTGTAAAAAATGTGTGACAGGGGCAGAGAGAGAGAGAGAGAGATGTGACGAGGAAATTATATTCACATTGGAAGAGACACCTGAGGTTGCGGTTTTATGACCCACAGGAATGTGTTCCGTTACTATACAAACTTTTTAATTAAATCCCCGAGGACCACCACAAAACTATTTGCGTATGCACCGGAAGAACAGCAAACACACCCACACACACACGCTGTACACGCTGGCAGAAAAAGAGAACCGTGTCAGGGTCTGTACATAAGGATAAATGTCATGCCATCATATATACCTGCTTTTTATTCGAACACAAAAAAGGGAGAGACAGCGTAAAAATATTCAGGAAAAAAATATTTTTGCCCTCTTCTCGACAAGAGTGGTTCAATGACATATTTTTTCCTAAGTCTCAGAGCTTTATGCTTGTGTGCCACTGAAACGACTGAGGAGAAAATAATAAAATTCTCGACAGGTTATAATATGTGCGCTCGCCTATTGGAAACAAGAGCTCACAGCAGGGCGCTCCTGCCCCTTCTCTGTGGACGTCGCACACACTGATCAATTTGACAATGCCCTTTACTCCGCGAGAGACAAGGGAAACGGCTTAAGTATTTTCGGGATGAATGAACTATAAAAAATGATCGGATTAATCAAATCCATTTAAGAGTTTTCCGCACGAGAGAGCACGCCACGCATACATTCTTGCCTCCCAAAAGAGTATAGAATGTTTTATAGTGGCCAGGACTACCGCCATGTCGGAGAATGATTTAATAGGGTTTCATTACACCGCAGAAAAATGTTACTCCTTTCTCTCTCACTTTCACTCTGTGGACGAGAGACAGAGAGGGAAATGACGACAATCATATTCTTGTGTACAAGACACTAGGATGCATATTATGATGGTAGGAAGAAAGATGATTGTTCATCGTCATCATCATCTTTTTTTCTCTATGAAGAGTATAAAATCGTTGTGCAACTCTTTGGAAAAGTTTGGTGGTGAAGAGAAAACAGCGGGCACATTGACTACTACACTGTCTCGTTCTAGCAACTCTATTCTCTTCTCTTTCAAAAAAAAATGTGGGGTAAGCATAAAAAAGTAATTCTTCAGCTCTCTTTCTCCCTCATTCTTGTGCCTAAAATTTTTGTGTACACTCTCCCTCTTTTTCTTCAACAAGTATTCACTTAATGGGCTAAAATATGAGGAAAAAGAAATTATTCGCTTTGGAAAAGAATAAAAGGAGACGTGAAAAGCTCCTCGCTGTGGGAGCAGGAAAATTTCTCTACTTTTATGTGGAAAAAACCTCAAAATAGGGACATGTGTAACAACCGTGGAAGGATTCAAAAAATTATTCATAGGGGCCCATGTAGTTAGCATACATCATTTGAAAAAGAACACAAAAAATTACAACATCAAACAAACTCAACAACTTGAGAGTAAATACGGGTCTTTGTCTTTTCTCCGAGATCGGCATTGTTTTCCCCGTCATTGTTGTACGGGAGAACAAGGGCTTTGGGTAACTTTCCTCTGGAAAAACTTACAAGTCAGGAGGGAGACGCTCAAGTCCGTTTTCCGGAGAGTAATTGAAGTGGTGTGTGAAATAAAGGGAGAAACTTCAATTTTCTTCTGTGACGAGCATGATGCTTTGAAAATGCGGGGAGAAGTGAGTGTGATGCAAAAAGTGCAAGCCTTAAGTAGAATGCATGCCACTGGCATTTGTTGATGGATAGTTTTCTATTTCCAACTTTCACTTCTCATTTTCCACACTTGATATTTTCCAAGGGAGAAGTGAGGAGGTCGCACTTTCTCTCTTCCACTCACAATACTTACTTTTTTTTACCCCTTTCCACTCTATCGTCACTCTTCAAACATTTCCAACACACTCTTACACATGGTATGGTGTGTGTGCAACTGACATGAATTGAAAGTTTTTTAGAACCACGAGTTCTGGAGATACATGGAAGAGAAACTGAAAGTTTTCCCTCTCCACTCATTCATTCGAAGAGAAGATGAAGAAAAGTTGAATAACCAATTCTGTCCATCTTGGAAAATATATCGTAGCAAACCGAGCAGGTCACTCATCACATTCAAACTTCTCGCACGCCACACACCTGGTGTGCCTCCGCCACTTTCACTTTGAAGTGTAGGTATTTCCGGGTGACGAAACCGATTTCGTACCCTGTTACAATCTCATTATTCATTGTAAATAATGTATTTACAGGGAAAATTCCAACAATGTTTACGGAAAGAGAGGAAAGTATCACTGGAATGAAGCTCATAAGTTTGATACGCATTCGACCACTTTTACAACTTCGATGTTTACAAAATCAACCATTTTAGATGAGCTGCCACTTGCAAAAATTTTTTGTTATTGTCAGTCAACTTGTTTTTGAGTGGAAACTCTGTGGCGTGAGAGTTCAAAGTAGAGCGAAAGGTTTTGCAAAAAAAAAACATGTCCATCACAGGAACATTGATACAATCACCTACATTCGTGAGGTGAAGGAAAAGTTTTCTCCAACTCGTCAGTGTCAACACCACCGCCACTTTACCTCAATTTCGTTTTGTAGATTTGTTCATTTTTATGACAGCTGCCATCAATACAAACTCGCTTTCAACGGTTTATGCGCACTTTCCACCCGTCACGACGCACAATACACATTGAGAAGGGAAAGTAAGGGAGAGAAGGATTGAAAAGGAAATCAGCGAGCTCGCGTGGTGAGGACGGGTCACAAAATGATGAGACTGATGATCACTGCCATCCCATCCATTTTTTTCAATAGCCTTAATCCCGTTGACTTGAGCTACTCTCTCGACTACGACACACTGAGTGCCGCCGGTCTCTAAACACACGTCACATTTGTAAGAGGATGATCATCATCATGTCGTGTGATGTTCATATCATCCGACGATCATCGTCACCATCATCACCCTCGGTGTGCGGTCGAAATGGGGAAGCATTTTGAGGACAAAAACTCCATAATTTTTTACGACGACTTATAATCAGCCGATTTCTCCTCCTTCCCTTTCCCCCTTAACTACCATTGAGGACAAAAGTGGAGGAGATTTATGACAAAATATATCTCTCAGGCCTATCGCCTTTCAGTTGTAATGCGCCGTTTTGCTACGAGAGCTTGCAAATCTCGGACCCAACTTTGTTTATTCCGTTTACTCCTCATATTCGCAACATTATCCCCATTTTTGGCGGACTTTTCCACTTTCTCTCTCTTCATTGACCGATGGTCATAAAGTCGGTTTTTATTTGTATATTTTGCTCACAAAAATGAGATAAATACAGGCCAGCTTTTGAGGATTATGTCCACAAGGTAAATCCTTCTTGTACACAATCCCTTTTGGATAGTTGCTCTATTTTTTATCTGCTTTCATTCATGAGATGCTCATTTTTTAATGTGATGACAGCATGCTCCTCAGTTTATAAGAGGGAATTTATATGTGTAAGCATATTGATACGAGACAAATCACTTGATGTACATGCTTTCAAAGTTGTACACGTATTATGCATTGTATAATATTATTTTTTTTATTTCCTCCAACTTTCCCATAAGATTGAAGTGTCCCGCTGAGTTTCGTGTAGTTTTTTGGGAGCACACAGCGCTCTCGCCGAAAATCTCAAGTTTCACTCCCCGTTTTTTTTCCTTCGCTTTCGACGGCAGACACTCTGTTACTCATGCGGAGGTGGTATCCTCGTGATGGGGTGTACAACATACTTCAGGCTCAGTGATGCATGCACACATGCCAAGACAAAGTGATAGTTTTTCTCTCTGTGAGTCTGCCTCTCTGCCGCTTCCTCCCGGAGAAAGTGTTGTGTTGTGCGAGGGAGTTCATAAATAGTGGAAAATCTCAACTTTCCAATACATTACCAAACATAAATATAAGCATATATTATGTGTGATTTTCGCGTGAGCCTCCTCTTCGCTCTCAGAAAAATATATAAAACCGCTGACTCATGCTGATACAGGAGAAAATCTGGGGTCGTTTTTCGGAGGACCGATTGCTATTTTCTTTTTTTTGCGTCCTCTTCCTCGAGCATGGAAAAAGGGAGAGCGAGAAAAGACGAGACTTCGAGATGGGAAAATGGTTACAAGCATAAAGCGAGAGAAAGAGCCTCACCATGATACATGACTACAGTAGGAGGAGAATGCGAGGAGCAAACATAAAATGCAAGTGAAACTTGGTCTTTCTCTCCAAACTGAAGGCCATTTGCATTAGTATCCAATTCCGCAAAAGAGAGAAACAGTGGAATCCTATCCTCCTTTTCACTGTTCAAATGTTTGGAGAGGAGAGGACGTCTCTCTCTCTGGAAAAGTTACTCAACATAAAGTACAAGAGAAATAGCAGGAGAGAGAAAGGAAGTGGCGAATGGGCGAAGAAAATAAGAGGACCACGATGGTCGTGGGTGAATTAAGAGAGGAGAAATTTTCCAACTTTTCATTTGAAAAAATATCTACATACATATCATCCTCCTCTTCCCTCCTTTCGCAGTTTTTTTTTCTCAGATACCAAGCACGAGGTGGTTGTGGTCGTGGAATGCACACTCGCAATTTATATATTATTGAATATTATAATTTCTCTGCTGGACCTCTTCGTCGAGACTTTCTGAGAGGAAAACTTGTCTCCTCTCTTCACGTTTAGCCTTGAACCGCGAAACAGGAGTTGGTCACAATGGGAAACCAAAGAAGACTTAATTCCTTCGGTTTCTCTCTGACGCGATCTTTTTTTCTTCTCTGAAGGAAAATTCCCTAGGAAAAATAAGATGACAGTGAAACTCCCAGCAGAGGAGATTTTCAGTATCAATCCAAACAATTCAGGAATTTGGCTATTTTCGTGGTGGACACACAAACACTCGCTCTCACTTTATTCATTTCCCCGTGCTTGTTCAAGCTCTCCCTAAAAAAGTTTCAGGGAGAAAGCGGCAACACCGAGAGGAAGATCAGAAGTATTTTTTTTGGTGAGCTAGTTAGGTTAAACAAGCTTTGGAGCAAAGATCTTATAGGATTTGTTGTGAGAATGAATGTTTCAAGTGGACCATATGCTTACACAGAGTGGGGGGAAGAATCCTATAAAATATATTTACATTCATGGGTTTTCCCTGCAGGAAACTTTGTTTAAACATTGGACATTTTTCCCTCTCTCTCCAGAGTGCCACATACAAGACAACATTTTAAGGCACAAATTTCTCTCCCTCCTGTCCTCCCGTGTTTCCAATCGTATTGGTCAGTCCAGTACATAATACATGTTTGCACTTAAAGTTACTGGATTTTTTTTCTGTGTGCGGTGTGCCCAGCGGTCTGAGTGTGTTGCCTTTTTGTGTGTGACAACTAGCCATACCTTTGTTCCTCACATTGAGCAAATTCTCACAAAGATTGCATTGTGTGCAAGAGAGGACATCTAAAATCTCCGAAAACGTAGATGTACGCAGTACGTTGCGAGAATCCTCTTTTTTTCCATGCGGCATTGTAAATCGTCGAAAAAAGGCTTAAAACTCGGCCGAGAGGAGAGTAAAAAAGGAGCCAATGTATTTTACCATAATGGTCATCACATCGCATCACGGTATTCCCTATTTTCTCTCTCTGCACCCATATTATGCAGATAGTAACTCATGTGTCTATGGGTGAACACTCAACCATGGAATCCTATTATCATGGTGTAATTTAAAGAAGAGAACAAAGAATAGTTTCACTTTTTCCACAGTAAAAAACTGGTGTGCAAGAGTTTCCATCGTAGCATCGAGATACACGAGTGGAAGGGAACAGCTTCACAGAAATGTCTATTCATGGGGAGAGAGAAAAAAATTGAGCGACATGGAAAAATGCCAATGTCGAATGAATGTCTATACTAGAAAAAAACGAAAACGAGCGTTTTCTTCGGTATATGCCAACTCGCTCTCTCACCGTGGACTTCTTTTCCATTGGGATCTTTCCATGCATGTGACCTGTGGCACTCTTTTCATTCTTTTCTAATCCGTTACACTGAGTCACGTGGGTGAAAGCCGAAAAAATATCTTGAGCACAGTCTCCCCACACACGAGCGGAGTATATTGAGCACTGTTTTCTCTATCTCATGTTTTTTCCAAGTGTGGAACAAGGAGTTTCTCTCCATTCTGAGCTGAGAGAGAGAGAGGGCACAAGTGAAATTTACGATTGCGTGAGGCCCCTGTATTTTGCATGACGTTCAGCTCCAGCCGCTTTCTCTCTGAAGTGCGGAGAAAATAACAGTTTGGGGAGCTGTTGTTGGGAATTGTGGGGCCATGTCAAAGAGTGGGATTTATTATGAAAATTGGTCTTTCCAGCTTATTGAGCTTGATCATGAAGGGCACAATTGCCGACGCAATATTTGACAAGGAACACAAACAGAATGGAAGCTTTCCTGGTTCTCCGGAGTTGAAAAAATAAACGGTGAACAAAAATTCAAATGCGGCTTGATTTCTTGAGATTCGACTTTTTTAAAAAAAAATTGGTTTTTCTTCCACATGGTAAAAATGTTTCCCTCTGCGCCATCATTTTTTCATATCATTATTTAGGAAAATTGGAGAGATGGTTTCACAGTAGGGAAAAAGCGAATGCGGTACAAGAGACAAGTAAATGTGCACAAAATGTGTATTGTAAGTGGCCACTTTGATATTAGCGTCCGAATAGGCTTACGGAACTAAATCACCTGCGAGAGAATTACACAAAAGTCAAATTGCCACTAGTAATTACTCATATCACTAATTAAAATTCCATGGAAGGATTCCACGATATCGAGATTATAACGAAATACTTGGCGTTTACCCACAGAATGCATGACTCAGAGCAGAGCTGTACTTCAGAGGTATTAGTAATCGCATCAAAGTTTCAGTAGCGAAATCCCTATTATTTTTTGCCTCAATAGTCGGAAGCGCATGCTTTTTCTCTTGGCAGTCAGACTTCACGAATTTCATTTGAAATGCAACTAATAATACAAATTATTCCACCTCGCGAGCTTATGCACGAGTTCGCATAACTCGTCATTTGCCAAACGGACACGCCTCCTTCTTTCCCTGTTCGGGAAGTGTGACATGTCCTTTGATTGAAGAAAATTGTCTCCTCCAAACTTTCCAACTCCGTTTGTGCACAAATGCGTCAGCCACTCACCTCAATCACCGTTGACAGGTCATACACGCGGCGAAATTGCGGCATAAAGAATTCACGTCGAATCGTTGCAAAATTGAGCTCCAACTACCGAGTTCATGGCGGCCTTTAACATTTCACGAGCAGTAATTAGAAGCTTAACAGTTCTCCGAGATTACCATCTCGCCTTTTAAATTTAGTGACATGATGCGGGCCAGTTGTGAGTTTATAGGGGTACACACAGGGTTGAGGAAAGCGGAGTGAAATGACCGCAACCTCTTTTTTTCTCTGGAAATACTCTTGAAAATTGCAGCTTTTTTAAGGGGCCATTTCATTCTTGACATTTCGGATACATCCTTGTCTGCCCCACGACTCCCTGACTGGCTGATAATGATGGTACTCAAAAGGGAAGTTGGAGTAAATAAAGGACTATTTGTCAAAGATCTTCTCGTGCTCTCCTTTCTTCTTCCACCACCAAGGATGATGTGTACGTGCGTTTCCCTTGATCATCACCGTAAAACGTGTCGGCCACTCAGTTACACACAGTCCCTTGCGCTTTTTTTCGAACAAAATATAAACTTATGTGCATACTACGTAGACGTTCACCTCCTCTGAGTATGTGGATGTGTGTGCCTTTATTTGAAAACATTCCATGTCGATGTCCTTATTTTCTAGGAAATGGCTCATGTTCTTCTTTTCCCTACTCTTGCTTTGTGCAAGCATCACCAGGTTTTGACCTGCAAGTGAATGGCTGGAACGTGCTCAGTTCCTCAAGAAAAATAAAATAGATGACATGGCTAACTGTAATGTATCACGGACAGAGAGATTCCCTTTCTTCCACTAAAAAATATACATCCCAAACTCAAAGGAGAGGAGGAGAGCTGCGTTACTTTCTTCAGATGCATCACATCAACGCAGTTTGACGAGGATGAATACATATACGACACACTGGGCCGGAGTAAGTGCACACAACGAGGGGAAAGGAGGATAACATGTACAAATAGTTGGCATTGGCACACAGTCCTCAAGAAAAAAAGACGTAAACACTTTGGGTCGGTAAACTTTCATGTTGGCTCGTTAATGTTGGCTCGATGTGACATGACCCACATATTGAAGAGCCTGTGAGAGCGACTCTTGCCACACCACCGAATACTGTATATACTCCGAGAAAAAAAAATCAGTATCTCTTTCCTCTCCGACTATATCTCTCAGATAAAAGACACGATGATGATATGACGCTCGCTCCCTTCTCCGGTGAGGTGATTGTGAGAACGTGCCATTATAACTCGCAATTTTGTATTCCTCATTAAAAGTCAAAAGAGGGGACAGGAAATGAATGAAAATTGTGAGTTACACAGCCAACACACTCATGCTATATACCCAGTTTCAGAGGATTTTGGGCTTACCTTTTCGTGCAGAGTTTGGTGTCCCAGCGTCACAAAGAGGAGGATCATATGATGGTGCGTGGTTCCAGGTTGAATACACACACAAACAAGGAAATGGAGATGAGTGTAGAAAAAATATATCGTAGCCCACTTTTTTTTTGATGTGGCGTTGACCTCAGGTGAAGAAAACGAGGACCGCTTTTAAAGAGAGTAAAAAAAGTCCTTTTTTCTCTCGTCTTCCCGTGTCTGCTGGCTCCCTCCTGAGTGTGTCTCGACGTCAGTCAGCTTCCAAAAAATCTGTGGTAGAGAAAAAGGAGGTGAAGACATGCTTTTCGAAGTAAAGAGTGTACTGACACGGAGGACAAACCACGTTATTTAAAGAGAGCGCAAAAAAAGGAAGCACAAAGACATGCAGACAACCACTGTGAATTTGTTCAATGGTAGAAACCAATCAATCGGAACCAAACAACATCGACACTTTTTTTCTCCTTTTTCTTTTCTTTACAATGCTCGCAGGTGGTGCACTGGTAATCCACTGGTAAATACGATGACGATAAAAAAGACTATATAAAATATATTTTATACATGGTTCCACTCTTTCGGAACAGGAGGCAGAAAAGGGTTTTTTTCTTATATATAATTCTAAGAGTTGCAAGGTGAAAATAGTGTAGATTTTCTGTACTTTTTTTTCTTTACTACTTTCTCCAAGCGCAAGCGTAAGCACATACGCTTCGGTACGTGTGCATATTATATACCAGTGGCTACATCACCGCCAGTAACGGCATGTGTGGAGGAAGTGAAGGAGGAAAGAGGAGAAAAAAAATCGCCGTCCTTTCTCTCACATAATATTCTTTGTACCTTTGAAGTTTTTGGAATACGTCCACTCTCTCCAAGTCCGAAGAGATGCAGAAGAGTGAAGACAGAAGAGAAAACACACCGCTCTCTCCGTCTCTCTTTTTCTCGTTTTCTTTGGTTCCCCAAGAAAAAAAAGAAGAGAGGAAAAGTTCTTCCTTCTTGGGAATATATGGATGGAAGAGTAAGCTGGAATGAGAGGAGGCCATACCGTTTTATGCAGCACGAACACGTTGGGAGAATGTGTGTGTCGACTGTCTGGGGATACGGAGGAAAAGCAGAGAACTCGTGAAAGTTGGCTCTCAGTTGTGTGAGTTTTGTTGGTGTGGAAGCGAGGAGCATGAGAACAGACACATTTCCCCTTTATAGTTGCCGAGTGAGCGAGTCAACTTTCTTAGTCTGGAATCAACGCTTCTCTCAGCGACAACCAGAAAAACGAGCTCTCACTCTTGAGTGTGCATCACAAATTTTACCAGAGCGGAGAAAGGGATTCACTCATTGATTTTATGAGAACTCTGAGCATTGTTAAACTACCCAAAAATTATTGTGTTATGCATCCTCTGAGTTTATAAGTACATTAAGAAAACACACGGAGAAAGTTTTGAAGTGTGAAAATTTTGTACATGGTTCTTTAAAGTGACACACATTCTGAGATAGTCGGATTTTCGTTCTCAGTTCACCTCAACGTTGAAGGGGAGAGGTTTTCAGCACGTGCGTAGGTGGATGCCGGAGAGAGGAGATGTGTTGAGGGAAATTATCTGTCGAGACTAAAAAGTGGTTCCGGTGCCAAGGGATCTAGGAGTCCACTTCATTTTCAAACATTTACGCACTCGCTGTCTCTGACAGAAAAGGTTCAGTTCTCAGTGTCTCTGTTCTTTTGACAATCTCACATTGCTTTTCCGCTTGTTACAAGTATTTTTTGAGCTCAGCAAGAAAAAAAGGGAGCAAGTGCACATCTCCATAATATTTGTCTCTCTTGACAATCCACTCAATCTGAGAGAGCTGATGAGCGGGACAAGTAGACGTCAAGGTTTGTAGGGAGTACTCTCGTCTTGCATTGTCAAGGTTTTGTCGTGAGAGCTTCGAGGACAGGGAGGACTGATGATTGAGAAACACTTTGTGGTGTATCCCACTTGGCTAGTCGAGTCAATTACGGAGCTCTTCCGGAAGATGTTCAGCCGGTCATCAGACGCCACTCTGTGGGACCACGGTGGACCGGTGGACTACGAGTGCTCTCCATCTTCCTTGAGTCCACACTGTTTGAGCAGTTGTGGTGGAGGAGGATCCGTGGGGAAATCGGTTCGGAATGGGACCTCATGTCACAAGATGAAACGACGACACTACATGTCAACCAAGAGAGACTTGAAGACCACCGAGGCGTCAACCTCCTTCCCACTGAGTCGTGATAAACGACATTTGAAAGGAGACAAAAGCCATGCGCATCATCATCATCACAACCACCACAGCCAGTTTGCCAACCGAAGTTGTAGTGAGACACAGTGGAGGATCTATGTGATTGTGATTGTTGTGAGTGTCCTCAACTACCTGAACTCACTCCGAGGAGACTTCGTCCACGATGATCTAAGTGCGATTAAAACGAATGGGGACGTCAAGGGAGAGACACCCGTGTGGAGAATCTTCCTCAACGACTTTTGGGGAAAGCCGATGGCGGATCGCACCAGTCACAAGTCTTATCGTCCCTTCACCATCCTGTCGTTCAGGTACCATTACAATAAACACTCGCGAGCCTTCATTAGCTGCACAATAAAATTATTGCTTTCCTCCCAATTGTCCGTCGCCGTGACTGCCTCCACACAAACAGAAGCAAACTCTGTCGGTGAAAGAAGTTGTGTATACCAGAGAGAAAGTCAACTGACCATTTGCGAAAAAAATGTATTACCAACCTCCACTCTCTCTGTGCACAAGCTAATACATGGCTCCATTCTGAAATTTTGTGGTTTAGCATGGCCAACACTCATTATCCCACTTTTTACGATCGTTCCTTGTCAACAAATGGAAGTTCACGGTAATGCCCTCATCTCAGCTAATTTATCAGAGGGCAGGAGTAGCATACCGAGAGAAAGCAGACGAGTGGGAAAATATGGTAGGCACTCGTGCTTTTTCTATAGTCGGATTTCTATCGTTATGTTCTTTTCCACTGGGCTCCCTCCATTCAACATCACTTTTATTTCCGTTTTCCCAGACTTCCATGCACCACACATTTTCCGCGAAATTACTCTGTCTCTTCGGATTCTCAGGACAATGCAAATAAGCGTGCATTTAGCTAGATACGTAATGTGCGCGCTACTTTTTTCTCCTTTTCCTCACAGCGAGAGAGAAAGCAAGCGAAACGAGCGAAACAAGTAGACACAATTGGATGCAACAGTGAACGACGGCGAACCAACAATACCACACTCCACACACGTTACAACCCATATTATACAATTCATCCATAATATATTTTCTCTACAAATAGTTGATCTCTTTCCCGTATCACCATTTGTTGGAAAGCTTGCCTCCATATTTTTTCAAGAGCAAAAAAAACAACCATCCTACATATGGATGGGTATATTGGAATATAACGGGAAAAAATACTACGAATTTCAATGAGGGCCTCACAAAGCTCCGTTGAGAACAACATGAGAAAAGAAGCACACACTTATTACACATTCTAAGATATTCTTGTGTTTCTATCCTCGACTGCCCTTTTCCCTCTGATTAAATTCATGTATGATGTTTGTAATGAAAGAAAATGGGGGAGTTGAAGAAAACCCTTTTTTCTAAAGTCGGTTCAATGATATGAAAGAATATAGTCGTAGTAAAAGGCTAGTAAGGAGAGCCCATGTACTTTCTCCATTTTCCTTTTCCCGTTTCTTGGACGTAGGTGAAGGGGGAAACGTAAGATTTGATCTTGCCACATAAATATCGTGTGAGATTTTTTTCGGTCAGAAGGAGCTCGGAGAGAGTGGACTAGATAGGGTTTAGGAGGAATGCGATCATCAAACTTCACCTGAGAACTGAACCACCTGTCTTTCCTCCAGTCTTTCCTCGTCTTTCACTTTTTTTTTTCAAGATTTTCTTCCCTATTCCTACTGACTATTTTTTTCGAGAAAACGTTTCGCGTATAATTCGGAAGGCGATCTGTATGCGTGAATTTTTTTTCTATATGAACACACTGATATCTCTTGCAATGGGTTTCTTTCAGTGGGATCCTAGTATTTGGGATTTTAGAGCACTTAAAAGCCTTCCCCCACACCACTATTAGAGGAATGAGGTAGCGGAGAAAATTTTATGTTCGGCAAGAGACGAAGAGAAAGCCAAGGTATAAATACACATGTGGACTTTGGCTCATGCAAAAAAGATAATAGAGAGACGGAAAGGTGAACGATACTTGTATGCGTGCGTCTGTCTCCTTCACTTTTATTTATTCTGTATTATTTTTAAAGGGGAAGGAGAAAGAGAGAAAAATCGTAAAGTTTCTCCGTCGTCTCCTTTCTTCCTCTCTATACGTTTTCTCACAAAAATTGCAAACGAAAGATATAGACCGACTTGAGAATTGCTGCCATTTCCTTTAACTTCAACGATGTTCCCAACGTGTCTGTCTAACCGTTTTTACCTCCTATATATCGATGCATGTGTCTGTTTAAAAAAAATACAAAATAAAAAGGGTTCTCCTCTCCTCGAATGTTTTCCTGTGTGCGGGGGCAGGTAAAACAGTCCCGATACACACATCCATCACCACCACACGTGAAGAGAAATCCTTTTCTCTCCACTTGCCTTCATATTACTTTGTATGGAAATGACGATAATATACAAGTGATACAGTTAGTGGTTCAAACACACACAAAACAGGAAGACAAGCGAAACGAGAGAAGGACACATGGGAGTTCCATCGAAGAATAAAATATACAAGAGAAAGCAAGAGAAAGCGGAGAGGGGAAAAACCAGAGGAATCCACTTGGGCCTTTCCTCTCTCTCTTTCTCTCTTTCCTTTTTTTATTCGAGGGAAAAGCAATCTAAGAAAACCATTCCATTATCTGATTAGAAGATGGGCATAAAAATAGCTCCCAATTTTTATTCCACATACACATTCAACTCACCTTGTCCCTATACTCTCCATTCCCTATGCATATCATCAGCATTAGAATAATGCGTCTGAGAGAAGAAAAAGTAACACATTTCATTTTCGCATATAAAAGCCTTTCCTCAATTCCTGAAATCGTCGTCTACAAACCGAATGGCATGTGTGTGGGTCACCTTAAGCTGGGATGGTAAAAGGGTGTCCAAGTTGTACGTAAAACACAGAATTCTACGAAGTTTCGATACTATCGATACAATGTGCCGGTAGCTGAAGCTCAGAAAACAGTTTTTTCCTCTCTTTTCCTGAGAAGCGAAGAAAATCTTTTCCTTGACTTGATCGGTAATCCATAGAAAAGGAGACTAGCTTTTCAAACTGACGAGTATAGGAGAGAGAGAAAAAAAGGGGATTTCAGTGGGAAAACCAGTTGACACTTAACTCAAACCCAAATCGGCACACATAATATGAACGACATTCAATAAAATAGCAATACGCTCCCTCAATCCATTCTGGAGAACGATGAACGATATCGTTGAAGGGAAAAAATTGTAGAACAAAAACGAGAAGAGAGAGTAAAAAGGAAAAGTTTTCTCTTTTTTCGAGCGCCGGGACGATTATCAGCAAAAGCTATCGGTCTATATTGGTCAGGCATATCTGCAGCTTATATGATTATTGTGTTTCTTCCAGACTCTCTCCTGCAATCCGCGGAGCATTTATTGGGGAGAATTTCCCTCCACACTCGGTGTTCACATTGGGTTGCAATCAGATTGACTTTGAATATATTACTTGTGTCCTTCCACATAAGGATTGTGAAGGAAAGGAGGCATGTGTGGTGGTTATATGTGTGCACACCCAAATGCCAGGCTTCCACCTCATTCCCACTTCCTCAGCAAAAATTTCCTCAACAACTTCTGACGAAGAGAGAGAAAATTGTTATTCTTTTGTTGCCCATGTACATACACGGAGAAAGTGTAGTTCTTGTTGATACTGTCGAAATAGTAATGACACGTATACTCGGAGAGTGTGGTATGGAGAAATTAGGCTATTAGTTAGCTCCTTTGGGCTGCAATATGCTTCCAACTTTTTTTCCTATGTACTTTGGAACGATACAATGAGGCTACAATGTGAATGCGCACATTTTTCTTTTGTTGAGCTCCGAAAAGAAGAAAAGTGTATAACTTGCGTTGATGTACGCAGACCACTACTGCAGAAGCTGCTTTCTCTCTCTTCTTCCGAAGTCTGCTTAGTGTTACTCAGATAAACGAGGGCGTACTAAGGAGAACGTGTAAATTCTAAAAAAAACTGAGCAACACTACACCATCTCCTTAGTGTAACACGATCGAGCCCAAACACACATTGACGGTAATGAAAAAAGACACGTGAAAGCCTCCAGGAGTCCATTGGCATTTACAAGGCTTATTTTCGCGAAAAAAATCGCCATCTTGGATGGCATTGATGCATACCATAAAAGTGTTAACCAGATACGGCATTTCCCGTTGCTGAGACGAAACTGTCTTTTCCGTTAAAGTAAAGTGTGTACACAAGTTTTTTTGTTGGTGGTGAAAGCCAGATTTAAAATCTGCTTTGTATCTAGCGCAAAAAATAAAGTTGACCAAAAAAATCCATATTCTCTCATACTCTCCTTTCTCTCACCCAGTTCAAATGTCAAAGTAGCCAATCTGTTCATAAAAAATTGTACGTTTTGTCGCTATCTCTTTTCTTCCACTCTGCGTTTGTGTGGATGCGTTGGTGTAATATGCAAAATACAAAAACGAAATGCAAGCGGAGACAAGATAAAAGAAGAATGTATAAATATATTTATGTATGAAGTTCATAAAAATGCAATGACACTTTTTGTCAACCGTCCAAAACTTTGAGGAAAAAAACTAGATGGAATGCTCCCGTGTGTGCATGCATATGTTTACTGCGTACATATTTCGCGTGTTGTACCCCAAGCAAACACACATTCACAGGAGAAAGCATACACTATTTATTTTTTATCTAGCTTCTCCATGCATGCATGAGGTATAAAAAGGAGTAAGAAAAAAGTGAAGAAGAAAAGAGACAGAGAGAAAAGAGAAAACGATAAAAAATATGTACACGCAGTTTTTATGTGCCTTTAGTACATAACCATTTTTATGCTCATCCTTGTAACCGCTGAAAAAAACTCTCTCTAACCATCTCCCACTTTCACTTCCTTCCGTCATAAAAAAATGCACCGTCTTATCTCTCCACACTTTCCCTTTTAAATTATGTAACGTGTAGGTATACGTGTGTGTGTTTGGGTCTCAGTGTGGATGTGGTGCAGTTAATTTTTTTTTCGTCCTTCACAAAATACACAATATATTAAAGGAAGTCAAGTAAGGAAAAAAAGTAAGGTGAAGTTAGTGCCACCGTCACCTTTTTCTACTTTTCTCCTCCACTCTCTGATACTGAGAGAGAGAGTAGCTGAAAAGTTGAGAGAGTCAACGAGAAGAGCGCGGAGAAACTTGTTTCATGAATGAGTCATAATAGTTTAGAGTAATGGATTTTCACCACTAAAAACTCGCTGGCTCCGTACACGGAAGATTGTGAGGGGCACATATGTGTCTAATATGGAAGAGTGTAGTGTCCCCATGTTATAAAAAATAATAGAGGTATTTATGTTGAGTTCTGCCATTCTTACGTTTTCTCTCCACATTCCTTCTCTAAGGTTGGAGAAAGTGAGAGAGTATGTTATGTTATGTCATGTGAGAAGAGAGAGAATGAAAAAAATCATACATAAAAGCAGCGGGAAGTCGGAGGAAAAAGTGCGTGTTCTGTCGTACCCATTTACTTTTATATTTGTCACGACCAGAGTGAGAGAGAAAAAAACGAAACTATATACGCTTATATATTATGTATATATATATTTACATTGTATTAAAAAGAAGGGAGAGCGCGAGGGAGAGTGCACTTTTCTTTACGATTATCACCGTTGTTGTGCCGCTGTGATGAGGATAATCTTTGGATGTTAAATGGGCGACATGAAAATTACACCGAAATAATATTCACTTTAGAACAAGTATCTCTCCTTCCCTCCCAACAGAGTGACACAACTGTGTCGTGTGAGAGTGTGAAATACTGTTTTTTCTATTAAAAATGTTCACCATTTCTTCTACATTAGCTCCAATTTGCCACCGGAGAAAGTGAATGGCTTTCATTTGGATTTTTGGCGTGACACGTGAGTACAGCAGTTGTTCATCATTTTTCTAACAAGAAAAAGGATATGTGACAAGGAAGGATGAGGTTTTCAAAAAGAAGAAAACAAGTATATATTAGTTGAGGGGGAAAATTCGTTGCGTAATATAGGCATATGTCAAAAATCACTTTGTCTATCTTCCCTAGAATTGTGGAATGACTATTTCCTCCAACTCATTCCCATTCCTTTCACATATACTGAAACATGCATATTTTTCTCGCTGGTATTAGACTCCATCTTGTTTCATTTTCGTCTTTTTCCCAGTACACAGTTCCTTTCGCCTTTACACAAGGTAAATGGAAAAAATGAGAGACGGAGAAAAATTCGTGGAGAAAATATAAATTACATTCCTTTCCCAGAACTGTCGCGACAGAGACATATGAGGACGATACAGAAGGTAACGAAAAAATGTGGGTGAACTCGAGAAAAAAATCTATAACGGATTTCTCATTTTTTTGTCGTCTTCCAACCTTATGAAAGAACGTGCAGTACACATGCTCATCTCATAATTCGTCCCTGACAATTTTTCTAATAACATAGTCCAACCAAGACTGTAATAGGATCCTTGTCTCAATCTCGTCGTTTAAAGAATTCTACTCATTCTCAGAGAGCCCTTTTCTCGGAGACAATGACTCTCGGAGAGCTCATTCCCAATCATCCATTATGTGCATGCATAACACCCACTCTTCCTGTGTTGACAACACAGGTCGACGAAGATGGAGAAGGTTCACGAAGAAATCTCATTGGAGACGTGTGAGGATGTTGTGAGTTGTCAAATCGTTTGGTGATCGATGTCAGAAATCTTTTTTTTTCTAGAGAAAGCACATGATGGATAAGATGATGAGGAATGTCATATGCAGTAAAAACGTAGATTTCCTCCGTGTGGATTTCATTTTTATGGTAATTTTTTCTCTCTCTCTCCAAACATTCAAAATGGGATGAGGTTCTCTTTCTTTCGTCCTCATCTTGTCTCTATCTCACATCAACTTCGCACACTCGCAGTTTCCATCACTTAATCAAAAAACGGAGTGCATTCATTCCGTACCTGCTTCTGTTTTTTTTTATTCTTTCCAACGATAAAGAACAAAAATGTAATCATTTTGCAGACAAAAGGGACATAGGAAAAAAGGAGAGGAGTCGTAAAAATACTTTTCTCTGCACTTTCTTATCCGTAGCAATGTGATCCTCATAAAATGGTGAGTTTCACACTGATATATTTTTTTCAACATATAAACTGGAGAAAGAAGAGAAAAATTCACACAAATGAGTATGGCTTTCGTAAAAAAATATTCGAGAAAAACAGAAACCCATCATACTCACACACATCAAACAATGCGCCTCCTTATTATTACTTTTTCCTGGATAGATTCCTGTTTTTGTGACCAATTGATCACATCTCTTCGCCCGTGGAACAGGAAAGGCATCCTCTTTTTAAAGGCAATTTTTTACAACCTTCCTGAAAGGAAACATAATACTAAACTCTAATCTATATGAAAGAATCGTATACATATATTGGCAATATGGAAAGGAGTTGGAAAAAGAGAGGATGAAAAAACGGATCGAACATTTTGCTGTTATTCATTCCTTAAAAAATGTATTACACTTTCCATTCTCTTTCTAAAACTGAAAAAAGGTGTTAACGAGCTGGCCTCCCATTCTTGAAAAGGGAAAGTCAAGGAATTCTCTCTTTTTTACTTCGTACTGTGTATGTGTGTGATTTTTAACGATAAGGAAATTCATACGAGTATTGTGATCGATAACTCAGTTGTCTGCACACATTTTAACGGACAAACTCACTCCCTCCCTGTTTTCTCCGGGAGTGAAAGCAAAAACACTTTCGATTTTTATGTTGTTTTCTTCTCTCTCTTGCATATTTGTGTCTCTTTCGAAAGGAAAAAAAAACAAGTCTAGAGAGAAAGCCTGTCACCTTTAAAAAGTGGAGGATTGTTTCTCCCAAAGAATTTCTCCACGATTTTTATTCACTTTCTTGTACATCCAGACACTGAGCCAGCAAATATATCTTTTGTACACACAACAATTTTTTGAGTTTTTTTTCTCTCGCACTCAGGGTGTGGATGATCTAAGTGAGCGTACATTTTATACGCAGTGTATAAAAGTGCTTCACATTTTTTTCTTTCGGAATGAAGGAAAGATCGTGATCACAAGAATTGGGAAAAGTAAATTGACGAATAAATACTTAGACATACTATTTAACTTATCGGCTCCACTCACTCGCTCTCCGCTTGTCGATATCGAAGTCACTTCCATTGTTTTCCATTTGTTGTACTTAACTTTTTGTGCCTACACTACTACGCTTAGGCTCACCGTTCCCCTCCGTACATAAAGAATACAGAGAGAGAAAAAATGAGAATTCTATCTTTCATTTGACCATTTAATCAAGCTTTACTCTCATAAGTAAAAGCTTTTCCTCAATAAGTACACCCATATACATTGCCTCCGCAAATATACATTTCTCTCTCCTTTTTTCTTCCCTTTTATGATCAGTCTATTCTTGGTGTTTTTACGGATTACAGCGTAAAACACCAAATTTTTTCCGTCTTTTGTCTAGCTCCTTTTTTTGCCGTCGTACTCAAAGATTATACTCAATGATAGAATGGAAAGAAACAAAAGTAAATTGGTTCTTTAGAGAAAAGAGGAGGGCACGCAGTCACAGCAGCGTGAGCATATGTGTATACGCGTATTACGAAAAAAGATGGCATTGTGTGCTTCGCCTTGTATCACAACCAGTGGAAAAAGCAGAGAGCAAAAACTATAAATACATATAACGCGAGTAAAGCCCAAGATTTTCAGATCGCAGTTATCATTTCCTGTGATCGACAATCTCAAGAAAAAAAAGTCCACTAAGCTGTTCCCAAGAAAAACGTTGCTGTTACACATGACCGTATTCGCATTAGTTTTTCTTTGCACCCTTGTGCACCACTGTTTTCCTTGCTGCTCCACTTTCCCTCACTTTCTCTTCGCTCTGGAGGGAATACCAATCTTTTTATTAAAGAGCGAAAAAAAACGTTGAATATTTTTTTTCAGCTGGGCAAAAAAAGATGACAAAATTGTAACATTGAAAACTCGCATTTTTCACTCGACGTGCATACAACGGCGTAAGTCGTTTATAATCCGTGTGGAGGGAAAGTGGTGTGTGTCTCCGTATATCTTTGGCGCGACGAGACCAAAGGCAAAAAAATAAATGGCTGGAAGACTGTATATATTCTCACTCTTTTCTGGAGATCAGAAATTGTTCAAGGGAAAGTATGACAATACACGCTCGCACAATCCAGTGGAGAAAGTGTGTGAGCAAGAAAAAAATTGGGTTCAGTGGCCTATGTTTTTGGGGGATATTTCTGTGAGACAAGCGAGCATTTATTTTTTTGGGGGGAAAAAACCACGCAGACTTTGACTCCGACGAGTCATATGTGTTTGTGTGCAATTCTTCACTACTCACGTTCTCAGAATGCAGACAAGTCGATGCTTTAGCTGCAAGTCTTTTTGGGAGAGCAAGACATGGATACTTGGCAAAAAGGATGGTTTTTCTGAGAAAAAAATTGTGTCGAGAAGCAAAAGAGTGAGAGTGAGAGAGAGACACACACTTTCGCACTCGAAGCGAGGCGATGGTGCTAACGAAAAAAAGATAGTCATTGGAGAAAGCACAGGCTCGTGTGTGTGTGCTCACTGTCAATAAGACAAGAAGGCGGAAGACATTTTCCACATTGTATTTTCTTTCTCGCTTTCTCTCGCACTTTTCCTTCAAGTGTTTTCTCACACAGGAACTTGAGTCAACTCGCAGGAACTCGGTGTGTTGTTTGGCTTTTCCCACCTTCTCCACCGGAGAAGAATGGGAAAGAAAAATTGTGACAAAGTGTGTGCACGTCTCTCACGCCGAATATAGGGCAAAGGAGAAGTTGATGCATTTATTAAATGAATAGATTTAAAGGAGAGCGACACTTTCTCTGACATCGAGGCTAGTCGCGAAAGTCAAGTCATTTGGAGCACGCGCACAAACTTGTCATTTATATTTTGAGCAAATACGCCCAGGTGCGCTCCGTTGGGACATGGATGAAAAACGCAATTTGCTGATTTTTATCCTGTTTGGCAAGGTTCAGTGTTAAATTTCGGGTTGAAAAGGCGGCGTGTTTTCATCTAGGTTTTTTTAGGTATTTGCAATTTGCACGTTTCCGATTGAAAAAAGAAATAGTACTGATTTCATCTTCAAGCTTGTAGTCTATTTGATAGCGATTTACTTTAAATGAATGTTATTCAGTTTCCTTGTATACTGTTTACATAATACGAGTTGCAAAGCTTCAAATCATGAGGATCGCATTACATTATCGTTAACATTTTTTTTGGTAGGAGCCCAACGGACGAGGTATTGTGTGGTTCACAAACTCCTTCCACCTCATATCCCAGCAAATGTATGAAATGTTCTCCCGTATTGCCTCGGGTAGTCGTAAATATTGCGGAAGATGAGAAATTATTGCGGATGAATGACTCGAGAAATTTTGAATGATGAATTTACATGCATCCCTGTACCTGTCTGATTTTACAAGCCTACTCTTTCCCTCCACATTTCAAATATTTTTTTCTCTGCTTCCCCTGCAAAACGGTTTTATGGACGGTTCGAGGAAAATATATGGCTCATCCATGTGTGCCAAACAATTACAGCCGAGAATTTTACGAGCCCTGTGGAAAATTTACGGGCTCGCTCACTTCTACCGACGCACATGTCTATTTCCTTTCGCCATGTTTCCTTCGCTGCTCTCAATTGGGAGAATGCCGACCACAGACAAGAAAATATTTTGGTAGTCCTGCTCAAAGTCCATCTCTTGAAAATCTCTGAGAAATTTCTCCGCTCTTCATTCACAAACATTAAAACGGTGGTGAGAGAATTTTATGGGAGGAAAATCTGCCTCTCATGCATATTATTATGGGCGACAGATGAGAGAGAGAGAGAGTGGGAAAAGTGGGAGAAGAGTTCACAAAAAGTTTTCATCATATTTCCACCGAGCCAAAGAGAGAGACAAAGATCCGTTAGGAAAATCTCAGCTTTACACTTCTTCTCTTGGTGCCAAAACTCTGTGGGAATGTGTCAAGATATGAGGTGTGAGTGGTGTGAAGAAAGTGAAACAAAAAGTCGTCGAGAAGCGACTGTCGTTTCAACTCAAACTACAAAAAAAACTTGAGAACCCTTATATGGACAGAGCGCAGTGGAGACACACTCTCTGGTTGTGCCCTTTTCCACAGAGATGAAAACGGAACAATGGAGAAAGCAGACTGTCTCTACAATTCGTGTGTGCACCTCCAAAAGTTTCTTTTGTTTGCTACTCCCTCCATTTCGTCGTGTAGCCTTTTCCGAAGAGGAAAAAGTTGTCGCGTGTCTTTATTACGACAAGTCCTCCTTGGCTGCTGTGGCGGTGAGAGGAGACAATGGCATTCCCGTGGTAACAATGGAAATCCAAAATGGATTTATTGTGAAATCACTTAATAATATTAACCAAACTCTCACTCACTCCCCTCCTCCAGCAGAGAGAGACGAGAGTAGAAAAGAAGGTTGAGTTGAGCGTCTATATTTTTTTGAGGTGGCTTCAGAACTGAGAGCAAATTCGTTACATCATCGGAAAGGGTTTGTTTCACCGATTTTCACAAAGTGAGTTTCAAAATGCGTGGGAATTCGATTAAAAGTAGTCTTCATTGGATGAAGTCGCGGTGGTGTTTGCAATCACATATCCTTCTCCGTTTCTCTTCGAGTATTAGTATTACCGCCAGACTCTCTCCTCACTTTCCCCTTGAGTTAACCAGTGTCAAACAAAAGGCTAGATGCTTCCTGTGTACAAAACCTCACTCCCCCTCATCCAGAGAGATGACGACTAAAAAAATCGGAGAAAAGTGACTCTGTGTGTCACTTGTTATTCTCGTGTGCGCCTACTCCTCTGCTAATGAGTGATGTCGTGTGTCCTGTCAGATCATCTCGTGGATTTTAACCACCTTGAGCACACGCACTCACGTTCGACGTTGTACCTTTCGATACTCATTTAGCGACGTATCGCTTCTCATTTACGAAAAGCGCGATTCCTTTTTCCTCTTTCTCAAAATCATTTCCGCTCACTTCCTCTCTCCATACAAATGGTTGTGATGTGTGATGATGACGGTAGCATGTTAATCCTCTCTCTGGACGTGAGTACTAATACTAATGCTTTCAGCCTTTGGGAAGGTTGTAGAAAAAAATGGTATAACTTTCCCGGGAGAGACTTCATCCCTAAATATGGCTTACAAGTGCTTACGTTCATTGTGATTGGACTCATTCTCCGAAAAAAAGGATTTGCTCTGGAGAAAAAGCTTGATATCTTTCTCTTTAAACCTGAAAAGAACATTGTTCACCCTGAGACAATTTCCAATAGAAAACAAAGCCCAGTAGGGAAACACTCTTAATAATGTTCTTTCGGGTAAGGTAGAGCGGAATGTTAGGGTGATGAGTGAAGACATAAAATGAAACAAGAAAAAAAATCAGAGACTCTGGTTGTGATCGAAAACCATCTCCTCATTGTAGTTTCTTTCATCAAAATTGTCTCCATGTGAGGGAGTGATTATTTTGTCATAAAACCCTTTCTCTCTTGAAATGCGTTGCAATTTCCTCTCGAGAGAAGTGGAGAAATGACACTTTCTAATATTCCTCCGTTTAAGCTCTGTTCTAACTGGGAATTTAGAAGGGGAAAAGGGGATGTGACAGTGAGTGAGTGGATGAGTGTGAGGGAGGCAATGCTTCTTCATTACTTGTCAAAATCATTTCAATACACTTGACAACGCTGTAATGTAAAGAGAGGGGAGAGAGGAAACAAAAAAAAACAATCGCGTAACTCAACGAGATATGATGTAGTAGCTACAAACAATGAGAGTACTGAGCAGGTAACCAGAGTAATGAGGAGACATGAATTCAACGCACACACACATTCACGGTCGAACAAAGTGGAAAAAAGAGGTGCATTGCTTGATCTGATTTATTCTGAGGCCTCCTTCTCCACCTCCTCCTTTCAAATATCTCACTTGAAAGGCACGGAGAAAGCGGAGAAATCCTCCTTGTGACTCACTTCACAGAGGAAGATCCTCTTTGTCTCTATTTCTCTGAGAGGGAACGTACTCCGCAGATCATGATTGGTCGGCACACTTCCTCCTCTGCTTTTTACTGACCGCTCATTCTCGTAATTGTTGTCTATTTCTTTTTGTTTCCGGAGACGAGCACACACTCAAAAAAACGTGACAAGGGGAGTGGGAGAGAAACTAATCTAAGCATGTTTACAAAGCTACATGGTTGCGTGTGCGTTACCCTTCTCAAGTTGTGAATTGGAAAAATGCAAGACAAGTACTTTTTTCTCTTGGCTTCCTCTTGAAATAAGACTCCTGTCTCTCGCTCAAAATTGATGCAAGAGTCGGAAGGTTGTCTAATCTTACATTTCTCTCTTGTATCACTCCACATCACTAAAAACGAACTGACTCTGAGAGGAAACGACAAGAAAAGAGTGCACTACACTTGAGACTATCATATCCTTTTTATCTTTTCTTGGAGAATGTCATACGGGCGGTGTATACACCGGTGAGCGACACATAGAAGAGGCTGAGAGGGAGACAATTTTTATTTCTTCGGTGTACCATCATGTGTGTGTTATCACACGCATATTACCATACACCTTGTTTTCCTCCTTTTCATCGTAAATCGAGGAAAGGGAGAATTTCAGAAGAAAAAGATGCTCGTTAGTTTGAGAGTGAGGAGGAGAAGGAAAAAAAGGCTTGAATGGCCAGCCACCACACATACAAACTAGCTCGCACTCCATTCAAAAGGATGATGATGATGGCGAGGGAATTGAATGCAGTTTATTTTCCACACGTGAAAATACACATCTCTCTTTCTTACACCATAACCCAGTTTCAAAAAGAAGGAGACAACAAAAATTGTGAAGGTTTTTATATGTTTCTTTTACAAGAAGTGTAATCCTACGAGGTGTGGTGGTTGGTGGGAATTTTACACACAACTCACAAATATCTTTTCGAAGATATTCTCAGTCTCCTCCAGGAAATACGTAGAGGAGGAGTGTGAGGAAGTTTTTCTTCGCATTGTGTGAGCGCGGACACATGAAAATTTCATGACAAACTTCCTAGAACAATCAACGTCGTCCAAAAAAAAGAACCGGGAAGACTTTTGCTCTGTACCAGAACTTTACAACATGCAGAGTGTCGTGTTCAAAACGAGGAGCCTGAAAAGAATGGGAGTACACATTTCTTGCCCGCTTTTTATGTCCAACTTTTTTTCGCTCCACAATTCTCTGGAATGCCCGGAAAACATAAGGTGTATATAGAATATTAGTTTGAGACTCGAGGGAAGCGTGTTTCTTAGTCACTAAAAATCTATATTCCTTCTTTTCAGTTATTTGTGTGACGGGATGGTGGTGGATATTTTTTTTGCAGGGTTTTGAGATCAATGTCTCTCTCCTTCTCAAGATATTAGAGAAAAAGGGCGCAAGAAAGGAGAGAAAAAAATCGAAGTGGAAAAGAGAACGCATGTTTCTCTCACTCTCTCCACTTCTCGTCCACTTTCTCCTGACAAAGCTCCCAGTACGATAAGACATATTGAAAGGTCCAAGAGTCAAGCTAGGAGCAGACAGAGAAAGTAGTTCTGACAACGGGTTGTGAAGATTTTTCTAGAGTCAAGAGATGAGAGGAAAGTATCCCTGAATCGTGCTACTCTAAAAACCCAGAAAACACACAGACACACACCAAAAGGAAAGAGAGTAGGAAAATATCATCATTAAACTTTCATACATCAAAGAAAAATAAAAGAGGCTAGGAACGCGAAATTGTTCAATTTCACTCTCCACGAGAGAAAAGTGGAAGAAAACTAGGCTTTTGCGCTCTCCCACAAGGAGCAAGAATCAACTCGTAGTGGTGGTAGTGCGAAAAAAAACGATGAAAACTCAAATGAATGTACAAGAACAACACACTTTTTCCTTCCGTCTTCATTTCTTCCCGTGTGTGAGAGTGCGCCAGATGGAAAAGAAAAGGGAAAAAATCGTCGATGCATATGTGGCCCATTTCTTTCGTCTTTGTTCATTTCTTTTCTCACTCCCATCGAAACATACGAATATTATGCGCATAGTGCATCATGTCTAAAAAAAATTCCGGATCCTTCGCTGAGATACTTGAGAGTAAAAAAATGCTTATCACACTTTTTTTCCGCGTTTTAATGGAGACACCATGTGAGGAAACTGAGTGAAAGTGCAAATGTCCTCTTGCACCACTACTCAATAAATATATATCATTGAGCCGAAGCGCATATCATGTCGAGTGTGTATTTGCGAAAATAAATTGTAGGCAGTAGGAGGGGAAAAGAGAACAAAAACAAATCGCACTCACAAACGATGACATTAGGTCAGCAAAAAAGGGGTAAAATGTTGGAGGACAATTCATTTTAAATAAAAGAGAAAGCAACACCAGTAAAAAGAGGAGAGAATGTGATGGTTGCACAAGAGCAACATTGCAGTTTTTTACACTCTCATAACATTTATTCACAAGGGACTTGGAAAACTCTGTAAACTAGCCAGAGATCGAAATTCAAGTGCTGTGCGAAAAAAAGCGGAAAGCTCTATTTTGCGCTGTTCTCCAAACATATTTCCGTGAAAAAAATATTTGAGCTGCTCACTGTCTTCTTGGCGCATACACTTAAAATGTCTCATTCTTCGTGAAGTTTATTTTTTTTCGCAAAAAAAAACTCTCATACACAAAGTCACACACGACTCTGTTGTATTCAACACAAAAATAGAGGTTGGATGGTCGAATATATTTTTTCCAATGTTCTCACAACTCACCAGGCAAAAGAAAAAAGAAGGTTAGCAACCCATGCAAAATGGGGGAGAGAGGACGAAGAAAAAGTGAAAGTACACATTTTTATGTGTACATCCAATACACTCTGGTAACAGAGTTGGGAAAGGCACAATTTTCATTCTCTGTGTCCCATTATAAATTCAAGACTTTCCATGTTCTCATCTTACACTCGAGTTTCTCTCTCCCAATTTTATGTGCACTCTTGTGACTACTCTCTGCAGAGATGAGAGGTAAAAAATGTAGCACTCGTATAAAACCGCGTCTTGTTCCCTCCTCCACCTCGTTTCTTCAGTGATGATGCTCTTTTCTGTGGTTTCCCTCCGCCTAGCTCTCTTCCTCACCGAAGCTTTTGGGTTGATAAACCCAGCTTTTTTCTCCGTTTCCACTTGTCGACCACACACAAGCTGGTGCGGCACACTTAATATTGGAACGCCTTTCTGAATCACATAACGCCGAAAAAAAAACACTTTCACTTCTGAAGCCAGTCGTACACTTTTCTCGTGTTTGTTTCTCACATTGTTGTTGACTCGGAAGCCGTTTACTTTTGACAAACTTCCCAATCTATTTGTTCAGTTAAAAGCTGTTAAAAAAATTACGTAGTCGGTTCTCTCTTTTCCTGGCAGCTAATTTTCCTGCCATGTTCACTTACTCGTGGACTCACGTCAATGCAATTAAAATGGGCGTGTAATGGAAGTGGGTTGAAAATCAATTACACTCTCTTTTTGAGGGGAAAAACCCCTCATTTTCCCGGTTTCAACCTAGCGTCGTCATCATGTTGAGAAAAATATGCATGCAATAAAAATGTAAGCAAAAAAAAAACGGGAAAAACTCTTTCTCCGCACAACTCATCTCTCTTTCTCTGCCTTGACTGGCAATTTATTACACGTTGAATTGAGCCTATCGCAACTACAAAGCCTACACCACTTGAAAGTTGAACGTGCATAAAAAATAGGCCATTTCGCCGGGAGGAAATGCCGCTTTACATTTTCAGAGCTTTCATATCGTTGAAATGTAAAACTAAAAAGTATACATACAAATGTATCCTGTGTGTGTGGTTTCCTCACTCTTGGCCAATTACAGCCGTCGCGTCTCCAGCTTTTTCTTCTCTTTTCCACATATTTCTCTTCAATGGAAATACTTTTGCATTTAGTGAGCATGACTTGAGAGAGAAAGCTGGTGCATGGTGTTTCTCTGATAAGATTATCATAGGAACATAGACTCCGGTTATTGTGTGCCATAGATATATTTCAAAAGAATGCTAACAAGTGTAATGCATATTTTCTCCAGCGTCTCTGAGAATCAATTCAAGCAAAGGTATTAGCCAGTCCATGTTAGAATAACTTTTTTTCCAAAACGGCCACACGTCTGAACAAGATACGAGAAGAGAGAATACATTTTCATGCGAGACTACTCAACTTTCTTCCTTGATTTGTAGGTTGTATTTTTGTCTGGCTTTCTCCGGCTGAAAAGTGTGTCAAATTGGCCTCCACTTTGCATACATACGACATAAAAAATGCATGGAATCCACAGTTCTCATATTTCGCCTCAAGAAATTCACGAAGAGAGAGAAATAGAGGAGATGTGTGTGTAGATGTGGATGACGTGTAGGTAATTTATTACATGAATATTTTCACTCAACATCGTATCTACAACTTACACCGCTTTCTCTCTCTCTCCCCAAAAAGAAAGTACGAATCCTCAAAAAAATGCCTGTAATCCAAGCGTGTATGTTTGAGGAAAGGAGAGAATATCATGATGTTCATTCCCGTTTGTCAAATCTCTTTTGTGACAGCTTGAGAAAATGAATACCTCGCAAGAAACTGTACCTATCCAGTTCACATCCGTACCACAAATATGATTGCTCTCGGCGCCCCAATCAAATCTGGGACGTGTTCTCTAGATTTACTTTGCGAAGTTAAAAAATCCATTACAAAATTGACGATGAGACCCTCAAAATAGATTGTGTCTCTGAAAATAATGAGAAAACCCTGTGAACCTCGTGATTTTTTCGTGTTTGCCAAAAAATGTATACAAAACGAAACATTAGGATCAATGTGTCTCTCTGAAACATTGCACAAGATGCGGTTCATTGTCGCGAGACAACAACGGAGCAAAGAGACGCGTTTTGTGCAATATTTTTTCTACTCTCGCTCTCTTCCCCCCGTCGTCTCCAGACATTGGAGCGATATATTTTGGGAGCGTGGTTGGAGCACATGCATTTTTAACGTTTTTCTCTGGTTATTACCAGCGAAAAAAATGCGCTTAATACATGTAATGAGTATACTGCATCCCAGGACGAGAAATAAATGGTGATGTAAACTCAACTCAACATCCACACGACGGCTATTGTATAATATTGTAATGTGTGTGTATATCTGTAGAGTTGATGTGTTGATATAAATTTTGCTCTTTTTTCTTTCCTCTGAACAGATTGAATGTATTTCTCCATGACCTGGACCCAATGGGCTTTCATCTTTTCAATGTGGCACTTCATGGGTTGGCCTGTGCAATATTTGTGAAAATGTGCTTCGAAGTTGCTCGAGTCACTTCAACTTGTGCTTTTATTGCGGGCCTCCATTTTGCAACCCATCCAGTTCACACCGAAGCGGTTAGTGGAAAAAAACAACTAAACTACGCATACAAACATCCCCCTTTTTTCTCGTGTATATCTAAATCTTTTGCAGCTTCGAAACAAAATCGTGTACATATGTTTGTGTTTTGTCCTGTTTTTTTCTCTCTCCTTGTACGTCGCTCACTACACTCCGTTTACTACGTAGTAAACTTTTTTTTCTTTCTCACTCCGCGTAAAAAATGCGATACAAAAAATATACAGCTTGGTGCTGCCTTCTGCCATTGAGTTGAATATCATATCTCACTTGTTATCGTGTCCTAAAAACATTGACTTTTTCTCAACTTGTTTGTACAACTTGAAAATCATGTTTGGAAATAAAACAAGTGTTCCCATTCAACCTACCAGTGTGCTTTCTCCAGTTTACTCTGATGTTAACACACTACATATTATGTTACAATCCAAAAATACACTTTTTTGCGCAGGTACCTACTTTCTTCTTTCACTTTCTTCAATGTTTCTCCTGTGGAGAAAGAGAAAATTATAAAGAAAATTTAATTTGGCCACATGACCTTTTTGCCCTTTCATATGAGACGTTATTTTTACAAGTAAATTGCCTCTCTAAAAAGAATCTTGTAGGCATTTATCTACTTTCCCTTTTTTCTTCCTCTTTGGAGAATTCTATCTCCAAACTTGTTTTTCCTCCTCTCATTCTGGAAGAAAAGTTGTGTGTACAAATTAGTTTCTGCTAAAATAATGCAACATTGCACTTTCTCCAAAGAGTTACAGCTGACGCAAAAGCCCAGCAGAGATCTCCTGAGCTACAGAAGAGCTCCCATAAATTTTTCATCTACATTATATGATGTCCTTTTTTGTAAACAACTGGAGAAAGAAAAAATAAGATCTTCGTTACAAAACCTTTTTCACGTGTGCCTTTCATGCAAAAATAGTAGTAAATCGATTTCCCCGCTGAACTGAGTCACTCTCACTGTCAACAGGGAGAAAGTATAAAAAGTCGTAATTATCATAATCAAATAATCGAGAAGAGAAGGACATGTGGCACACTCCCCTCATAAATTTTTGAGCGAGCTCTACTGCAGCACGAACGTCGTTTTTTTGACTCAAGGAGAGAGAAAGGAGCGAATAAAAAACCGTTTATATACCATTCTCTTTTTCTCATTCTTTTCTCAACATGTTTTCTCTTCTTCACAGGTGACAGGAATTGTCGGGCGGGCGGATATTCTCGCATCAATTTTCGTTTTGTCCTCATTCCTCGTCTACAACAGGTAATGTTCCGATATACTCATGACTACCATTTCTCCCACCATTTTCTCCCCTTCTTCCTCCTTGATAATGACGGTAACAATAATGACAACACTAATGGCCGCAAAAAGAAAACACGTCGAGCGGACCTTGTGGTAGAGAGTAAGACAGGTTTTCCCCATCGTTGTGTCTTCTTTCCTTGAAGTAAAAAAAAACGATGACTTGGACGCAATACATAAACTTTCTCCTTATTTCTCTTGATTCCTGTGTGTTCGCTCTTATATCAACGACGGTCACATGTTGGTGTTACCTCTCTCCATTTCTCAGCTCACTTTTCGGCTGCTCTTTCAAAAATCAATAGAAACAACATTAGGACAAAATAACCGCACAAGAAAAACCTGCAAACAGGACAACCCCAAACCACATTCCGAGTATATCCCTATTATGTCTATTGTATATACCAATACAAGGTAATATAAACCCAAAACAGGAGGCACATGTACGTATGTGTGTTTTGTGTGGATCTCTCAAGTCGTTTTTACACAAGTCCTTTATCATTGTGTAAACGTCAACATGCGCTTCCTCAACCATTTAATATGTCTACGAGAAAAAAAAATTCTCCGTGCATTTCTCTCTCTACTTTCTTCTCTAATGGGTAATGCCATCAAAGTTTGCTTTTCACTCTCTCTCCTTTCTCTCTGTTTGCTGAAGAAAAATAATCATTTTTCTTTCTCGCTGATTTTCACCATCCCCCACCACGACCACCTTCGAAAAGGTCCTCCTTCTTAGTGGGAAGCATTGTGTCACAATTTATTAGCATGGATCACGTCCACATGCTGTGTGCGATACATTTGTGGGAGCCGTCGTTGTCCCCAACTTTTTCTATGATGTGAGCTCGAGGCTTATCAATCCGTCAAAAGCACACTACATTTATTTCTCGAGAAGTTGATGACAAATGCGGGACGAGCGCCTTGTATCTGTAAGCCGAGGGAAACGAGTTTTCCTTTCTCTCCGATCCCACAATGACGTTTCATACGTGAGACGTGTTTGTGTGCGTGTACAGACACATCTTGACATGTAAATATCAGAGTCAGAGGAAAGTAAGCAAGGCATCCTTTACATTCTCTTGTATAAGAGTACACTTTGTGTATTAAACATGATTGTTCCCCATTTCCCAATGAATACAAAGGAGAGAGAACATGAAAAGGTATATATGCACAGGTCATTTTATTTGTCTCCTTTTTCCCTTCTTGTCGGCCTCCATGATTTTCCCAGCTGCTTTCACGTACATACATGTACACAACGAAGAGATAGAGGGAGAAAGAGAATGTTGAGAAAAAAACTTTCCCATTATCCACAAAAAAATCCTGGAGACCAGGGGACACGCTGACATTTCGTTTGCCTTATCTCTCTCTCTCAGTGAAAAAGCGAGTCGTATGTTTTGTGTGGGCATATTATTATCATAACTCTCAAAGAAAAATAGCCAGTAGCGAAGGCTACGGAGGGAAGCGACTCACAACTGAGATACACAGAGAAAGGAGGAGAAAACAGGGAACCAGGACGCGACGACGACGATGAAGGAGTTTATGCATAATGTACAAGGACTCAAAGTAAATATCAGAGAGGTTATTGTACTTCACATTAATGCATAACATAGATAATCATACGGAATGTAGTGTCTATCTCTCTCTCCACTCAACTCATGTAGCTGTCACTCTCTACTTGTGAAAATGGAAGGGAGAAAAAATGTGCACTTCTCCACCGTTGTATTTTTTTGGATAAAAAAGTAAATAGTCGTATACATTTGTGAGTGCATATATGTGTCTATATGGTAGGAGAAAAAACTTGAGCATTATCTTGAAGACCCAAGTACCTGGCTGGAATGTGTCAAGTTGAGTTTCTATATATTTTTTCTCTCTCCACTCTTTCGGACAGCCTTCCCTCCGCCCTTCAGAAGAGAGTAAGGGGAAAACTTTAAATATATATTTTTCTCTGTCAATTTTTTTTCGCAACACACAGTAAATAAATGTCATTCACATTATTCCCTTCGTATTTTCAGCAAGCAAAAGAAGAGAGAGACAGAGGAAAAAACACACGTCATTAGTCGCGCGCTTTTTGCTGAGAAAGAGAGGAAAAAAGAAAGAGATGAGATTGGGATTTTCTCTCTCCTCAGGATAAAAAGTTGTGAATGTACAAACATGTGTGTTGGAGTCAGGTTATTCACATCATCACTCGTAAATCCCAAAGAATTAATGGAACCCTTCGATATAAAGGAGGAGAGTGTGTGTCTCCTTCTAACTCCGTGGCTTCGAAAGAGAGCGCGAAAAAAGTTTGATAGACCACACAAACTACCATCACTGCGTGTGAGAGAGAAAGAGAAAAGCTTTCGGTGAAAGCTGGTGACATATTTGACTCCGTTTCGGATGGACAGGTCGAATGAAAGAAAAGAAAGCACCAGAGGAAAAAGGCCACAACCACAGACATAGAGAAAGGGAAGGAGCCTGTATGCGTAGAAATGTATATACCTCCATACATAAATCATATGGGAAGAAGGTTCTATACGAAAAAAGGTCTGACAATATAGAAAAAAACGGAAGGAAAGAAGAAAAACACATTCCATTTTTTCCTTTCCCTCTCCGTCTCTCCGTGTGGGAATGATGTCTATAGCTGTCACTTCGTTTACAATATGTACACAATAAGCTTAAGTACCCGAGTTTTTGTGCACAACAGTTTTCTCTCTTTTCTTTCTCTCTCTCTCTCTCTGACCTCAAACTAAATGCGTAAATTCCCAGCACCGAAGCGGTGGCGGCCAAACTAGTCATTTCATCAGAAAACTCTCTCAGAGCGAGAGAGTGAATGTGCGTTCATGTATTGACGGCATTACATGCCACACCATTTGAGTCACGTGGCACTCGCAGAGCGAAAGTAGTTTTCTTTTCTTCTACACGGAGAGAATGGGGTGAACGTGTGCACTCTATGTGTGAACTTTATTTTATCAAAGTTTTAATGGAATTCTTATACGTTCGATGGGGATCCATTCATTGTCAGTTGTGCATCATTATCATTATGCACTTGAGTGTGTGTGCCACCGTCACCACCTCTCGCACACAATTGCTATATGCTCATATCGGAATTTGAGGGAGCAATTGTGTGGTGCAAAGTGCAGTCATGTGATTATACTTATTTTTTTCTCCCTCCCCTCTTCACAATTCATCGAACCTGGAGAGAGAGAGTGGAAATATAAGAAGTTTTTTTTCTTCTCGTCGCTCTACATTCATTCCACAACTATGTGGCGCTGTGAGAAAGTGTCTTCAATAATGGAGGAAATGTCGGGGAGTATGTACTCAAACAGAAAATACCACACCTCACTACGCTCCCTTTCTTTCTCAAACAAACAAGTCTCAAGAGTGCACAAAAGAAGGGGCACACACACAAGTCCATCATTATGTCCCTTTGGCCTGAGAGTGTGTTTTCCTAATGTTTATGTTTGTGTACTTGAAAAACGTTTTCCTTCTTCTCTCTTCGAAAAAAATATGTGGGAAAGAACGTCGAAAAGTTTCAATTTCATCCACTCCTCCACCAAGAGGATGCCCCAACATTGGGATGACGCATAATAGTTTTCTCCAATTTCTCCATTACTACGTCCATCGCAAAATGAGGGAAGTTTACGCGGGTTTTTATACCTCTCTCTGATTTCTTCCATTATTAATTCCTCCTCAAATTGTAATTTCTTTCACTCGACCCGTTCAGCGGGTCGTCTCCGAGAAAGTGCGTAAAAAGCAATATCAATAAACTCAGAAATGTGATTGACACTGGGCGATAATGCCTTTTTATGGCTTTAGAGTTATATTTTTGACACAAGAAATTCTCCGAAAAGCCAAAACAACTTTCTTTCTGAATACAATACGAGAAAAAAATCCACGATTTTTTTCCATTCTTAATTACTTCATGAAGATCAATGACGGCATAAAAAAGAGATAAAAAGACGGAGGAAAATGAGGGGACAAAAAGAGTTCAAAGAAATTTTTTAAAGGGTCCTTTAAGTCGACTGAATGAGTACTTAAAAAGTCACAAGAGTGAAAACCTTTTTATTCTTCACGGGGACACCGACATGCTCACAGGATGACGGAAAAATTCTTTTCTCTTTTTCCTGACCACACACAGCGAAAGAGACAGTGGGCTCCTCATCTCTCTCATTTCACTCCTTTTTTTCTCCATGTTCACAAACGAGTGCATTGAGAAGGGGGGACAGAGAGACGTACTTTTTTTAAGTGGGTGCTGAGAATGCCCACTTTGACTGAGCGTTCTCCTTTAAACATATGTATCCGAGACATGTCATATGAGAGAGGAGGCTATCATCAATGGCAAGGAAATGATTTGTCAAAGCTAACAAACCTTTTGAGCCAGCCAATGAACCGAAAAGACAGCTGAGTCACCGTTTCCTCTTTCTCTTGTCTGTCCTTCGGTTTTTTAGAGAAAAAGAGTTGGCATGAGTACGTAGAAAACGAGTGAGTGAGGGAGAACACACTCACTTATTACTGCATCTCGTTAGTGGTGCTCACTACTTTTCCTCCCCGCTCTTTTCTCTTGATTCTTGTCCGCAAATTTGCGTCCTTTCCTTTCCACCAAAAAAGTCGTCGAAAAATGTTAAGAAACCCTTAAAATACATATCTTTAGGAGAATATATGGGGAGTGCAATATATATGTCTGTTTATTACAACACACATCTCTCTCTATTTTGTGTGCTTAAAGATTTTTTTACTGATATGCATAATGTCGTCTAAACATGGCTTTGCTCTGCAGAACGATGGGCTCATCGACTCTTACTCGTTTTTATTCCAAATATAGAATCGTTAAGGCTGTCGTATCCGCTGCGTTGATGGTATGCGGTATAGGAATGCGAAGATTTCTTTCTCTTTCTTTTTCCCCGTCGTTTAAAACGCTTCAAAAGTCGTAGCTTTTAGCTACTTATTTTTATGGAGAAATTGAGAAGTAGACAATTTCCATGCTAAGTCATGTCCCAATCATTCCACGTTTCGATGGCGTATATTCTCCGTTAGTCCTTCCCATTTTTGTACACAGCGGAGAAAAGTCCGTTATCTTTTTTCCATGTAACGTTTCTCTCTTCGTTGTCATCGTCGTTGGACTCGTTTCTCGAAGAGAGAGAGAAAAAGGAGAGACAGGGGTTCTACCATTTCGTTTCAAGTCTGATGGCGACATAATTGTCTCCAATGGGATGTTACCCAAAGAGTCTTCGTGGCCGTTCTAGTTTCTCTTTTTTTTCTGTACGCAGAGCGGTAAAAAAGAGTAAAAAAAGCTAACCCAAAAGTCTCGGTTTTCCTTGAGAGTTTTTCTCTGACTTCTTGAATGTCCCTGTGAATTGTCAATTTAACCATATGCACATCCACACGGAATGATATGCACAAACATATTTCCTTTCTTTCTTGAAAAAACTCTCCATTCTGAGGAAATTCCACTGAGCCTACTTCTATTTCACTCATGTTTACAGATGCGTTCCAAAACTAGAAACTATGTGCCACACATACATATCTGTGGGTAACTACGAAAAAAAAGAGTGGGAGAAAGCGAAAAAAAAAGTTTTCCTTTCCTCCGTAGAAAATGTACGACATTTACAATGAAGAACACATGACTCTACTATCTTTAATGTTGGAAAAAGGTTCGGTGGCTTGAGAAAGGAGAGCCTATTACAATAAGCTTTCTCCCGAGCATTTCACACAAAGATTAGATCACACACACTAACGGTCCACATTGAAGGTGGCATGGGACATATTGAATTCAAATATTATCTACATGTGAATGAGTATTATTGATCCATTGATCGTTTTCTCTTCGTTTCTCTTTACCGTCAGCGTGTGTATGGATGACTGTATTTTTGCCATGTTTTGCGCTAATAATGAAATCAACATTAATGTGCTCTGACCTTTTTTCGTGTGGTGGAAAACAGAGGACATTATCTTTTTCTCAGGGTGCCTCTTTCGAGGTCAGCGAAACAGGGGAAAACTGTATGAAAATTGCTCTTCCCTTATTAACATCACAAAAACAGGGAAAAAAGGTTGGAGGACAAAGCAAGAGATAGATGGTAAGAGGAGAAATTATTTGTGTAGATTTTGGTAAAAGTGGAGAAGAACGAAATGTACTTTTTTCGAGAATGCTCCCCAGATAAACAAAGCCATTGGTGGAACACATGGCTAATACTGCAATTAACCAAATAGGGCAATTTACTCAATCCTCGGAGCACCTACGTTGTCCACGGAGGGGTTTCAGTTTTGTAAATGGATAAGTGGAGAGACGGAAGAGAGTTGTGACAAAACGAGGAAATCATGGTGGAAAGATATATCTTTGTAAATGCGGGGGAATGTATCTAGGGCAAAGTGGAAATCAGGAGTGGATGATGATGATGATGCAGGTTCATTTTCCTTTTTTTCGCATACACATATTAGTGATTTAGAAAATAGATAAAACAAAGTGGAGTGGAGAACGTTTCCTTTGATTTTTCTCGCATGGAAAACTCGTGTCGTGAAGACGGTGTAAACCGGGATTTTTCTCATCTTGCTGAGCACATCTCTGAGTCGATATGAAAAGCAATTACTACAGATTTGAAAATCCTCTGCACCTGAGACTTTACTATTATACATTATACACTTTACCCTGTGGAGCGGGGGGAATTCTACGAATCTACAACCTTTCCCTAGAATTTCCACTTTGAGAAACGAACATCTGTATTACGACGATGCAGATAGGAGAACAAGAGTTTCAAACCGTTTCTCGTCCCCTCTCCTTCAAAGTGATTAGTGGATACACACACTTTGTATTACAGAGTGTAATCTCGTCTATTACTCGAAGATGGACAATAACCTGGGCCACGTGTGTATTGTATAATTGAAAAAAAATTGGAATGGACAAAAAGAATAACGGATGAAAAACAAATTGTAAAAGAGAACAAATAAGGATCAGGAGGAAAACGGCAGTAAAACTGGAACGAGAATTGTTATTAAGCAGGCTTTCATTCATAATCACATACAGAGCCATTATCATTCATAATATTCGTTGTTCCTCAGAATTTACATTGAGTTCTCACAAACAGCAGTAAGATGGGGAAAAGTGTGGGCGTCAAATGCGTACGGGAAAAGAAAAGAGAAAGCGAGTCGGTTACACAAAACGAACTACAAACTAAAAGGTTCTCTTTCTTATTTCTCCGCAAAGATGAAGTCTAAGAAAAATCTTTGAATTGCCAATATGAAATGCATACGGATCGGAATATGAAAAAAGATGGAGAAAGTCTGCTTTCTCCTCTACTTCCTCATCCGAACTGGGGAGGATCTACTTTTCTGTATATCAAATGGCGATGAGAGGATGCACACACAACAGGAAGATATTTAATGCCAAGAAGCACCAAAAGGGAGGAAGAGTGTGAGAGAGAAGGCTGAGGGAAATTTTCCTTTCTCATGAATAAATAAAAGAAGGATAAAAAAAGTTGGCTTGGTCTCTCTCACTGTTATTTTTGCATAGAAGAAAATGGCAATGTAAAATAATTTCTATAAGTTTTCCCACTCTTTCCCATGCAATCCCCGCCTCCCGTTGAAAACGATGAAAATCTGGTTCTCATCGATTTTTCTTCTCTCAGAGGAACCAAAAAAGGAATAAGAGAAAAGAGAAGTGGAAGACAAAACAAAATTACACATGGAACTATATTTTTCTACTCATCCGCCCATCTTCCAGGCTCAGTTGCCAAAGCCAGTCATTTCCAAAAACTGTTTGTATAAAGAGAGAGAGAAAAGAAGAAAAGCAAAAGGTTTCTCTGCCCTGGTGCAGATATCGAGAGTATTCTTTTTTTGTAAAAAAAAAACTTTTCTCTCTGTTCGTCGCGCTGTGTAGTATTCCACCGATTAAATTTCAATGATGATGACGATTGCTAGATATTAAAAAAAGGAGGACTTTTCTCCGCCAAAAATAGAAGTTATTGTGCCATATCCTATTGGCATTGCGAAATCATAAAGATATTGATACTGATCAAATGCAGCTCTCCCTGAGCACTCATCAAATTCTGTCCGATGAGTCGAGTCCAATTACAAGCACGTTCAAAGTTTTTTTTAAATAACCACCAACCAAAAAAACCTTTTAAATTGAGCTAAAAAATATGTTATACAACTGTATTTTCACGAGTACAACAACATATGCCTAATAATGATCTGGAAAGTTTTGTTACTCCTGACGACTACGCAGCACGCATAAGCATACAATTTAAAAAGGAATTCGTTGTCTCACTGGAACTCACGCACATGCTTTCACTGCGTGTCAAAAGGAAATGATGCCTTTGTTGGGTTGCTTTATGTTCACATATTTTATTCGAAGTTAAGGTGTCTTCTTTGACAGGTCATTTAAATTCGACGAGTTTGCTCTTTCGAAGGGATAACATCCTTTGCTCTTTTTTCTTTCTTCCTTTTTCCATAATATTTTAATACTTTTTTTCAGTTTTATTGTCCTCCTTCACCATTTTGTGGATTTCCTTCACTGAAGGTATTGAAAAGCTTGTGTGTTCACATACACAACAATTTCCGAATTAACTGCGCACTTTTATGCGTTTTCCCCTCCGCTTTGGAGTTGATGTGTGAGAAAAAAATACATAAGTTTTGTTGTATCTAGGGAAAGGTAAAACAGAAATCTATGTTTCCTGCAGTGTACATATGCGTGTATAAAAACCACTCGTTTTTTCCTGCTTCCTCTTCCGATAAATTCTCAGCTTATTACATATATCATTGCATCAATTCTCATTTCCTTTGTGGAGAGCGATAAAAAGAGTAAAAATGGAGCGTTTTGTGTATGCACTACAACCTTTGTTTATGCTTCGCTACGTGCTCAACTTGTATGTTTCCAGCATACTATCCATAGAGAGAGGAGTCATATCAGAGCATTCAACGAGGTTGTATTATTAACATGTATATTATTAAGAAGAGATACGAAAAGGGAGAACTTTCACTCGCGATACTCTGTTGCGTGTGTGGGCTCCCGTAATGTTTCGGAGAAAGGAGACGTCTTGCGTACGCCATTTCGTAAGATTCTCAGGGAGAAATGGAGTGACAATGTTATCGCCACTTTGAAAAAGAAGACTACATATATCACACAACATAAATATGACGTTCATCGCTCTCATCACTTTCTCTATCTCTCTTCCTGTTCCGCCATTTTTCCATGTTGTTCTTTCCCCCCGTACTTTTTCGCGCACAAATAATAAGACCGTCTCAGACACGAAGATTTTCGCCAACTTCCTCTCACTCAGAGACAGTAGTACACATTTCGTTCTGCACTTTACATCATCAAAAGGTCAGAGATGTAGAGTTACACAACGTCGAGAGTTCGTGCTCGCTGTATAGATCATTGTTGAGTTGCACAGAGATTAAATCAGTGCAAGTTGTTTCGTAGTGTTTGCAATCGGAAGATAGATGACAAGTTCCATAGACGTACGTGTTGTGTGTGGTTGAAGTGATCTTTTTATGAAGCTCATTTTTTACACTTCAACTATCTCACATACCATGAAAGGTGACGCTGGCACAGACGCACGCACACAATCTCACATTTATACCTGAAATTCGCATCACATTCAGCAATTTCTCTTTGAATCCATATGCATCACGAGAGTCAGTGTAAAAAAAGGTTGATACAATGTTACACACAATATTGTATATGTATCGTGTACAAAGTTGTGCAGAGAGAGCTGGTGAGAATGCATATTTTCGTCGAAAATGCCGCAAGAGGCGAGAGAGGAGAGTTGTGAAACGGGAAAATTTGCTTTGTCGATTCTGTCACAGATAACAGGCCTACATCCTGGTTTTGATTAATTCCCCTATCTCGGTTTGATATCGAGTAAAATACTCTGTATATCATTTTGCAAGGCAATGAATTACTCCCTTTTACTCGCACTTACCCAGAAATATATCGCCCTCTCTATTCCTCCTTTCCCCTCAACCGTTATTCTACAGCTCATATGTGCACATTGTAAATATTCACTGTGAGCCTTGTGTGTGTGTGTGTGCACACAAATTTTAATGTCTAGACACGTCTTTTCATCACTCTTTATCATGCGTGCTTGCCATTTTTTCAGCTTTGTAACCCCATCCTCCCTGAGAGTCCCCCTTGTATCTCACTCCATGCTTTGCGAGTCTATGAACATATATTGTCACCATTAAATATTTATGACAAACGGAGCTTTAACACGATAATCGGGAAAACATTTTGTGTCCTCAATCACAAAACTTGTCCTTTCACTTGAAGTCGTTCATGAATTTTGGATTGAGCTCCGAAAATGTACCTATTCTCTTGTCCTCGTCCCACTCCTCTAATAAGCTCCATGTGCTCTTCCAGGAAAAGTCGAGGGGAGAGTACGTAAAACTTGTTTTCCTCTCTATTCAACGAGGACGATGATGTTAAATTAACTTTCTATTCGATTCCATTCCTCACAATTTTATGATTTTTCCGAGTACGTAACGAGAAAGAGAGAGAAAAAATTCTCGAGCCACCATTGGGAAATCATGTGGCAAGTATGGCACAAAAGAGAGCGTGTATGCTGTGTGATACATTTAACTCTCACTTTAATTTCTTTCTTCCCCAAAATTATTTTCACAACGTCATAAAAGAGGTACATACAAGCAGACACACATAACTCTCCCTTTCGTTGTGAAATTAAAATCTCAACTAAAGTTCGCCTCTATTTCACTGGAATACGGGATTCTCCTTTGTTGAGAGTAGTCGTAATATTCACAATTTCAAGAGGGAAAATTATCTCTTCCTTATGGGTTGTAATGGGAGTGACATAATAGGATTATCTCATAAAAATAAGTATATTTTCCCTCAGGCTGTTAAGCAAGCCTAATAATGGCACAGTTGAGTAAATTTCTTATAATATGAGAGGGTCTCATATTCATTTATTTTTTCCCTTAGATTGTCGCTAGTTACTAGTGTAGAAATTTATTTGCTTTCTTTCTCTCTCTCAGCTATACAGTGAGACTCGACACAGTGAGAATAAAAGAGAGATTCGAACAATTCTCTCGTTTCGGGTGGCTGACTTTTCATATTTTTTCTCCAAATCGTGTCTTCAGAACTGTGGGGTTTTTAAAAAAGAAAAAAAAAGAGGAAGCGAGTAGGAACACACAAAAGGTGGAAAACATGTGAACTTCATTCAGTCTCCATTTCTTAAGGAAAGGGGAGAAAACTGAGGAAAAATACTTGAACTTTTTTATTTTTATATTCTCAACATATATATCATTACGTTGGTTTATTTTATTTTTGAAAATAAAAAATCCAAAAAATATATATCCAAAATAATTCTGAAATTATATGATGCTTCCTTTGCTGCCCTCTTCACGACCCTTTTCTACATCCTTTCTCCGCTGTGTCTTCTCCGAGGAGAAAACAAGGAGAAAAGCCTCGGTTAATATTTCAGTGGAATTTATCTAATATGAGGATGTGAGTTGTGTTGAAAGTGTGCCTCGAGCGTCTTTTCGCAGTTTAGACGAGGCATGATGAAGGCTACTTACATCTTTTGTCTTCCTCTCTCTCCAGCCCTCAAAATGGAATCCTGGAGAAATCCAGAGAAGAGGGAAAGAGAGCGAGAGAGACCGACAAGGATGCGTATTACAATGTGAGAAAGAGAATAGTTTAGTCACTCTGATTCCACTGTGGAAAAGACAGTAAGCTGGCATTTTACTCATGCAAACGGGAAACAGCGACATACACACATACGGAAAGGTTTTTTTGGACATTTGGTGGGTTCGTATGTGCTTTCCCGAGATTATTGTGAAATGAAGGCATACATGAACGTATCACTAGCCAAAAAAAAACAAGTTTCCCTCATTTCCCTACCAAAAAAGGTTTGGCGAGGGAGAGGATGTGTGTCTCAGCTCAATCATGCACGTTGCATCATCATCATCGTGATCATCACTCGTGTATCTGAGAAACGTGCAAGGATGCGGGAGTGCATTGCTCTAGTTTGTGTAATCCGTCCTAAATTTCTCAACTGGAAAAGAAACAAGCGGAGAAAATATATGTACATGATATTTTCTTTCTCCCCTTCCAATACCTTTTTTCTCACCTCTTTCTCTCCACATCAATTTTTTGTTGAGCTCATAAATATCGTCACAGGGAAAACTACATATGCACATCTCCCTCTCTCTTGCATCTCTCAGAGACGACCACGACGAGGAAAAAAATGGGAAGGAATAAAGTGTGAAAGATAAGGCGATTACGTGGTTTCTGTAGTTCAAGATAGTCCACGAAAATACGAGCTCAGAGGAGGAGAATAACGAAAAAAATATCGGGGAATGTTTTTATGCTCACGTTATATATCACTATCATCCATCAAGAAGCATGCAGAGCAAAAGGAGGTTTCTTCATTCACCCTATTTTTATTTCACAACCACCAACCACCACTCGTTTCCACTAGTGTAAAAGAATGAAGGGAGAACTGAAGAGAAAAAAATGCCTCATCCACAATACGTATATAATAATATGTATTATGACATTAGTGAGACTTCCACATCGTGTGCACCACACACCATTCCTTTTTTGCGATTATTACAATAGTTGTATAAGGAATCCCTATTGCGTAAAGATGCATGTTTTTTTTGTGGAAGGAGAGAGAGAGAAAGTACTCATTCTGTGGTTTCTCCACATCGCCGCAAGTGGAATATATTGTTGGAGAAGAAGGGATCTTGGGAGAGAAAGAGAATTCCCAGCCTTGTATCACTTTAGAAAAAGGGAGAAAAAAAATCTAAGAGAATAAAAATTTTCATAAGAATACAGAGAATGAAAAAAAAACAGTTTTGAGTTTCGCTCGCGTATTGCCTTGATGTATATACATGAAAAATATAAAATGTGTGTCGTGTGTGAGAAGACATCACATTATAACTCTTTTTATGTCATATGATTACTTTGGTGTGAAATAGATATCTTTATCTTATCTTGCTCTCTTTCTTCCCGTTTTTTTCACTGCTGTAATACGGTTTCTCTTTTTCCCGTCTTTCTTTTGAAAATCTCGTATTTTCTAGTGGTTCTTTCACGGTTTTTTTTACAAAACTGCAAATTACGGAACATCTCTTAGACTCACAGAGTTTGGCTTGCATGAAAAAAATAATATCGTAGAATAAAGTAGTGTAATAACAATGCCAGTTTGGAATTCCCTATTCGTATTTTAGAAAAGTATAGAATATCCTGAGAGAGCGTCGCCCACATTTTTTTTCCATTTTTTTCCTCGAGGACATTCCGTTTTGTATATAGATAATAGGACATATTTTTCAACGGAAATTTTTATGCATTTTAGAATAGTGAAAGAAAGAGAGAAAGAGAAAAATTCGAGTCTTTAGGTCCAGGGGCAATTCTGTGAAAAAAAAAACGTAATCTTATGTGTGCGTGTAGTTCCCTTGTAAAATGTGGGACGTAGCCACAAAACGACAGTATTCCGCAGAGAAAACTTCTCGAGTGTGTGATCTGAAGGCTACTGGTTTTTCACAAATGTGAAAGAATAGTTGAGTAATTCGTTGCCAATCTTTTTTTAAACTTTTATTCTTCTCTTCTCGTTCTTCGCAAAGCTGGGAGAATGAGTCCATTTAGTTTAAGAATAGAGTTTTTCTACAGGAAAAGACGCAGCTTTACCTTTCTCTCGCAAACACGCTCACCGTCATTGCATGTTGGCGTAGCAGTGCTTTCCCTTATGGGGTATGAGATACCAATCACTTCGACCAAAGTTGGTGTTACTCTGGAGAGCACAACTGAAGTTGGATGCCTTTATCAAGTGTAATCCAGAGAACGAGGAGCTCATATGTTGAGAGAAAGAAAAACCGTTCACTTCTATCACCTTTTTGACACTGGGGCAACGAAGAGAGTAGCAAATCCATTGAGAAAAAAAACTTGAATGCTTTCCTTTCTCCAGTGTTCTCAACCAATTCTGACGATTTTTTTTAACTCAAACAATGCACTACATTAGTAGACACAGCCGTAGCGCAGATAGAGAGGGAGAACATGGCATAAATCCAATCTTGAAAGGGAGAGAAGGGCCATCCAATTTTTCCCCTTTGGTAGTCATTCACCACAACTCCAAAGATTTTTTTTCTGGGCTCAAGATGATATGTGTGACCATAATGGTTTTTGTTCTATACTCTGCGAGAGAAATAGAGAAAATGAGGAATTCGTTGTAGACTTCAACTTTGTTTCGCCTTCCGAGATATGAGTTTAAAAAGAGCAGCCATATAAGAGTGAACAATGACTTGACTCCCGCATTTTGTAGGGAGAACGAATGTATTCCACAATTTCCTCCGAAACGAACCACACACACGGAATAACTCTTCCTCTCACAGTCTCTCCCTTTTCTGACCCTGTGCCTCGGTTGCGTGGGGGAGAGGTGTGCAAAAGAAAAATAAGACGACACGGACATAATTCAGGATAAATAAGGATCTTAGGCAGACATGAAAAATGTGTTCACGCATTCGACTGTCATAAATCCGCCGCCGTGTGGAAATCCGAGTGACAATTGTCACACACAGACGAGTCAAGCCAGGAGAAAGGAGCTCTCTCTCAATCCATAGATGAAATGTATATGACAAGGCAGAGTTTTGACAAGGGTTTGAGACGGAAAATACAGGGAAAATATGGGATCCAATCAATCTCCCACAATATATCTTTCTCCCTTTATATGTGTACACGTCTCCATCAAAAAAGTGGAGAAGACAGTTTTTTTTCTTGGTTAGTCAGAGAAATACAGGAGGGAAAGGAAGTACGAGATTTTACGCTTATTATCTTAAAGTCTCACGGTGTCAGCTGAGCTTCATTTGAAGCTTGAATGCCTAAGTCAACAATGAACTTTTTCCCTTCCTCTCTCCTTTTGATATATTACATGTAACGAAAGAAATCGATTTTTTACCCTCACTTTCTCTCCAAAGAAAGGAGAATGAGAAGACACGGAGAGAAAGGTAAAAAGGTAAAACTTATCTGGAGGGATATAAAAGAAAGTTGTTTTGAAATGAAGTCAAAATTGGAGTACGAAAACGAACTTTCTAAATACCAAATGTTTGTTACCATCAATCATTACCACAAATAAGAGTTCGTAGATACTAGAGACAAAGAGAAAGTTGCGAATTTTCTCTACGTACGTCACCGTTTCCATGTCGCCGAACGTAGAAAAATTGGGAGCAGCTCCTCCATACACACATAAGAGTTGTGCGGTTCATCGACAAACTTTTTTCCTCCTTTGTAATTTTCCCTGGTTCCTCTACTAATTTTACTTGAGAAGCTTAAATGAGGGAATGACTACCTGGAAGGAAACAGCTAAAAATTTCTTTTTGTGATGCAGGTGCCAAAGGAGGAATGGGATGACGACAAGCAGCAACCGAAGGCTTGTCCTCTCCGCTGTGTTCGCGTTGTGCGCCATGCTGTCCAAGGAACATGGGATCACAGTCCTAGGGATCAACTTTGTTTGGGATGTATTCCTCTACCGACATCATTTTATCAGGTACAATGATGCACCGTAACCAAAACAAAAAACCACTCAAAAAAACTCTGAACAACACAGCTACGCACATGCGGAAAAGGCCGCGAAGAGCGTGTGCCTCGGAGAGCGTATCAAATGTAATTAAATTAGAAGGCAATTACAACTCTCATAAACTTTTCTGGTTCTCCTTCATCCATTTTTTGTTAAACATATTCCGAGTATATCAAAAAACGAGGAAGAGTAGAGAGGGAAAAAAGGATTAGTGTTCTAAGTCTTTTTTTCTCTCTCCCTTTCTCCGCGTTTGTACCACAATTCAATATATTTCCTCTTCAGCTCAGCGGCATACGACTGGGCCTGCAACAGCTTGAAATATTGCTCGTATTATAGAAGCTCTAATTGGTGTTGACTCCGTCTTATTTATTAACCATGGCCAAAATGTACTCCCTTTTTTCTTCCGCCCCTTCGCCGAGTTGTGGAGGAATGCTTCTTTTTCGAGAAGATCAAAATGATTCCAAGTGAAACTCGCAATCATTTCATCATCATGATCATCACGATCATCATCATTCCACAAAACAAGCGGAGGATAAAGGAGAGAAAGAAGCAATGCACTGGAAAGCAACCACATCATCATCTCTCTAGCTCCATTTGCACACACTCCTCTTAGTCGGAGAAAGCGAAAGAGTAAAGCTGTATATTACACGCGGTAGCAACTGCCAACATCAACAAATAGCCACCTAATCAGTGGAGGGAGAGAAAAAAGGGAAACAGTTGGGGAAAAGTAAGCAAGAGGAGAGAAGGGTAGAAAAAACTTTAAATATGTACTTCCAAAGAGTTTCTCTTCTGAAAGAGAGAGAGAGAGATAGATTATACGATACTTAATAGAAGGCTTCTGTTTCGATGAACAAAGGTGTGTGTGTAGCCATAGGATCGAGACTGGTTAGTATCTTCTTACAAAGGCTTGAAGTGAGCGAAGGATGTTTCCCTTGACTTTTTATACGAGGTATGTGTGCTCAGGGCTTGAGAACAAAAGCAGATTGCACGAACAAGGATTGTGTCTGGGTACACTACTCAGTTGTTGGCTCAGACTCACCAAGAAGTTTGGTGTAGCATAAAAAATTACTCTTTTCTACTTTGCATCATCATCATCAACATCCTCTGTGTATCCTATCTCTTTAGTACACAAGAGCTTTCTTCCTTCTTCCGTTTGTCTTCGTCTTGTTGCCGCGGAGGGGACTACCTTGAAGAAAAAATTCAACTTTTCTCGAAAAAAGCGAGAGACGCATGATGCTTTCCTTTTTTCTCTTTCGACTTGTGGAAAAAAAGGTTTGAGATTGGTGGCTCATTATATTTCAAATTCTCACAGAGTTTTCCCCACGTTCGTTTTGTAGTCGAAAACAGAAAAGAGAGGATGAAATGAAGCCTTCGTGTTCCGAGAGGAGAATGTTGCTCTTAAATAGGCATGACGTATCCGCGTGTGTGTGTGGAGATGTGAGAGAGAATCCTTTCCATTCTGTACATGAACAGAAAACTAATGGAATGAATATTAATAAGAGTTTCCTCCGAAAAAAATCTCTCTGCTCTCGTGTACAACACTAAATTTGTTCTCTTGATCTTTTTTTTTCTAGCTACTTTTCAATACGGCAGATCAGTTTGGAGATGAAACAGGTGTTGAAAAGACTTTCGTTCTTAGCACTTGGGGTAAGTCTCTATTGCATTTTTTATCGCTACTTCATGCAATGCATTCCGATATCCTATTATCAACTTCAGGCTGGGAGAGAAGGTTGTGATGTGCGGAGGAAGAGAGTGTTACCAAAGATTTCTGCAAAGGGAAATATTTTGTACATTCGAAGCTTCCCTCTGTGGACTTCCACCGTGGAAATCGAATGTGTGAAGGGAGGCGAGAAGAGTAAATTTTTCAACGTGTGCTCCTTTGATTCAGGTATATCAGTGCAGTCGAGGAGCGGAACATCAGTCACAAAGTGTGTTTTCACTGGATTGTCGTTAATAAAGGAGAGAGTGAAGCGGAGCGGAATACCGTGTCATAAAAATGAATGACGCAGTTAAAACCCGAAATGTGTGTGGAGAACGAGTAGCCTCACGTTGAGCCACATGGAAAAACAAAAAACCAACTTTTTTTCTCTTTCAAAATTATGAAAATGTACATCTGAAACGGTGGAAAAGGCCATCCTCTATTTTCTATCGAGATAAAGCCCAGTTTTTTTTCGGAGGGTAGAAAACCCGGAAAAAAATGACGAATCCCATAAAACCTAGAAAAGGGGAAAATCTCTAAAAAAGACTTAAAAGGATGGTTCTTTTCCTGAGGGAAAATGCTTTTGAAAAGTTTTACAAATACAATCGAAGTGGAAAGGCGAGATAAATTTGTACATGGAGAAAAAACCGTGTAGTTTCGTCTTTTGTTTAAAAGGTTGAGAACATAGGCTTTTGGGCTAAAAAATGAGCGTCTTCAAAGCAAATCTCTCACTCTCAAAAAAGAAATATAAAGTAGAGCCGATGTGACTGATACTTTCTTCTTCTAGATTGTTTGGTAAATAAATGATAAAGTCGCACACAAACACTTACTTTACAAACATTACATCCAGTCTTTAAAAATGACATGTTTTTGTGCTCGACGAATAATCATTTACTTGTCCGGAGCTTCTTGTAGAGATTTTTGTTCATAACAATAAATTGCGAAGTTTCAAAAAAGATTCCATTTCGCGTTCTCCCTCCAGAAACAAAAATATATATTCGGCAACGCAACCGATAAAAATGTATTTGTTTCAAAGAGTAAAACGTGTTGAGCATTGAGTTTTTAGAACAAAGCGATTTAATGTAATACGCCAGGCTCAAATGTGATTTGTCGACAACGTCAATAATAATCTCTGAAAAACAGTTCAACTTCCTCGCAAAACACAACCCTTTCCAAGGAAATTACAATGAATGTTGCGCAAGAGAGAATCGATGGGAAAATATCAATTTCATATTCTCCCGAGTATCTCTGACTTCCGGGAAGAAATCAGAGAGAATGAGTGAGCATTTTCTGGGATAATAACAGTAACACTGTCAATCGTTATTTTTTCTCTGTGTAGGCTATTGCTCTCATCTGCTTCCGCATTTTGATGCTGCAAGGCTCCCTCCCACAGTTTTCGGATCAAGATAATCCGGCATCCTTCACAAGGTGCAACTACACTAGGTGAGTGTTACACAACGGAGCTTTCTCTCATTTATATCACCGTCATCGTGCTCACTATAGATTACTCCCCTCGAGAAAAAAAGTGTGTAACTAAAAGTCAAAGGAGTCGGTCACACTCAATGTGTGTGTGCTAAAGTAAGAGCCTCCCATGGTGAGGTCACGTCATCCTCATTCCACTGAATACAAATTGGTGTCGAACTCGTATTTGCATACAAATGATGCCCTTTTCCTCTCCTGCGGTGGCGTGGCATGGGCTGAGTTTACGAAGAGAGGAAAAAAGAGATCAAATTAAAGTGTTTTCATTTCCGTCACTCAAAAATCCTATGATAGGCTACTTTCACTCCAGATGACAATATGTTTTGAGAACATCACCAACTTTTTTTTCCATTCTCCTGCCATCGCCCTCGTTTCCTCTCTCTCTCATTCAGTGAATAAAGTTCAAAGAGAGAGAGAAAGAAAGAAAACTAATTTTAATGAATTTCATTATTTCCTTTTTTCCACCCAAAAATTGGCGAGCACGGGAAAAGCTGAAATGAGCATTGAAATCAGTGTGTGACTCCATTCCAAAAAAATGATATTACGATAATGATTGGAGGGAAAGTGGTTCTCAATGATCATCAAAAATATAGTCTCCTTCTCTCTCTTTTCATTAGAGGAGCAAAAGCCGTTTACATAAACGCAATGAGGGGGGAGTGTTGGATAGATGCTCGTTAATAAATGTAGGTGTAGTTGCTTCGTGGAAAATCGTAATGGAAAGTGAAGGAGTATTCCATGATGACGGTGATGATGCGATGATGATGATCACGATGATGGTAAAAATGCCTGTGGCACTCTCATAATTGATTGGAATTGGATGTGTTCCAGGTTTCGGACTTTTGCATACTTGCCCGCCTTCAACTTTTGGCTGCTCCTCGCCCCCGTTTCACTCAACTACGACTGGCAAATGGGCTCGATCCCTCTGATATCGAGTTGGACGGATGTGCGCTTTCTCGGCTCCCTCATTTTTTATCTTGTTCTCATCGCCAGTTGTGTGTATCCCTTATGGAAGGTATGACAGAAGAGAAATCCCGCTCACCAAACCTTCCTTCCTCCTAGTTTGTGGAAATTTGTGAAAATTTTCTCCACTCAACATCTACAATCCTTTTCAGAGACTCCCTGTTGCCATTTTTTTTGTAGTCATTGTGGAGTCATGTGTGCTCTAGTTCTCTCCCCCTTTTCTGCTTATGACACATTGAAAAGATCACAGTTTTTTGACAAATGTTATCACAAGAGAAAAAAACTACATTCATTTCATGTCAATCTAGCGAATGCATAGCCAATATTTTTCGGAGAAGGAGAGATGTATAGTCGTTGTGAGAATGTCAAAATGTGGATACACTATTTTTTCTCTCTTGTGCTGACACATTATTACGAGAATTGGTATTCGAGCCTGTTGCGCAACTACCGAATTGTGTCAAATGCAGTGAAGCAAGAAGCAGATTAAAAGTTGGGAAGAATATACAGTCGGATATTTCATCCCTTCTCGAACGCAGAAATAATACCCTTTTTTTCAAATGCAATTTTCGCTGAAAAGCCAAAATGAATCTGGCTGACTCTGGTCTGAATCCGATATTGTGTTGTTTGTACACTCACTGCTGAAAATTGACTGATGAAAGGCATACCATCTGAATGAGCTTAAGCTGTTTACAAAGTTTTTTTTTATAAAAAATAACGGGATGTATTATTTTTATCCTTTGCTCACTTTTTCTAACGCACTTTGATCCGCTAGTAAAAGTTTGGAAAAAAATTGGAATGTAAAAACATGCGGATGAATGCACGTTGTTATTCTACACGTTTTGGATAAGGATTAAGGTCTTCCAAAGTTTGATACAATTTCCCTTCATCTCCCTTCTGCGTGATAGGCGAAAAGAAAGTAAAAGTATTTAAAGAGAAGGATAAAGGACAAGTATCGGATGTGTATGTAGGTTGTAGGATGAGTTTGTGCGAAACAAGGCCTCGAAATAGTGGCATTGTGTTGACGGAAGAGTCAAGTGAATGATTCCCTTAAGAGTGAAGAAGATGAAGACAAGAGAGAGGGAAAAATCCTCTAAAGTAGACGTGACTCAAGTCTCCTACGTTTTTTTATATACTTTCTCTTTTGTGTCTATACCCTACTTTTTATACCCGGAGCAAAGAAGAGAGACAAAGTATGAGAGTATGGTGTTCTCCTTGAAGTTGCATGAAGTAAAACTTTTCCGTTGGCTTTTTTTTTGAAGAGTATACTTTTTTCCCTTGATCGATCGACTTATTGAACTCGAAAACTGGCTTTTGTCTGTACCCGGAGAGTGTATGTGTAAAAAAATTCGCAGGGGGAAACCCGTCGGTAAACACTTTTTCTACACTCTTTTACTCTCTCTCAGAGGCACACAGTCTTTTGATAAACTTTCATTCCAATCTTGTGCACGTTCTTCCTTTAAAATGTACGAACATAAGAGAAGGATTTTGTGTGGGTAGAGAAAGTGGAGAAAGTTTTTCCTCGTCTTTCTCTCCCTCGTAGTATAACATGTAAGAAGTGGTGTAAGTGTAATAAAGACAGGAAGAGGAAACCGGGCAGAGAGAACGACACCGATGAAACGAAGAACATGAAGTGGTTTTATTAGAAATATTAAAACATCATAGTGTACGTATAAAAGGGGGAGAGACTCCAACTTTTTCTTTTCCCCAAAGAAAGAATCTCGTGAACAATAACAACAGTTTGCTATTACTCTCGCTCGTACTTGTTACAATATTTAATTCTTTTGACTCCCGTTCTCTTTCTCCGCTCTGCTCCCACTTCATCTAAAAATACCAAGTGGGACACTGACTTTCATGTTTTTTCTTTCTCGTTTTCTCTCTTCTCGAGAAAAATCAAAGGTTTAACTTCAGAGAGAAAATTCTTATGTCAAAAATTGAGCAAGAATCAAGCAGAGTCAAAAATGGAATGTTGTTCTTTAAAAGAAACTCAAACCAGTTAAAAAAGAGGAAATTGAGGGCTTTTTTGTAAGGTGGATAAGAAAAAAACATTGTCTTGCTTTACCAATACACGGGTTTTTAAGAACCTTGTCCATGTTACGGTATTCTTTAGATGAAGATTTTTTTTTTTCAAAAACCGGAAGACTACGTGTAACTTGTTGACTCCTTGATCAATCTTTTTGGTGGCCTCCCTTGAGGAATGTGGCTCAACATTTTTTTCTCTCTTTTTACTCGTTTACTTTCCCCTCGCTCGAAAGAACACAATAGTTGTGTTGTTCCTGCCTCTCTAGAGAAAAAATGAGGGCGGACTAGAGAGGTTTTGAGTGTGTCGCTAATTTTAATGAAGTGTTCTATACGTCATGGAATAAGAATCGAGGCTAATAAGGATTTATACATTTTGAAGTAGCCAGAAAGGGGGAAGATCGTGCCTGGCCAAAGGAGTACGAGAAAAAAGAAGGCTCAAGTGAAAATTAGAGTTGAGCTAATTCCACTCTAAAATTGGAAGTGCATGCTCAACCGCAGCAGGTCAGAGGGCTCTTTGGGAAATAAGTAACGCTGCATTTTCTCTCTAGATCTCCTTTTTTCAGCTTGAGTTTGTGTGCCATAGTGTATTTGGCGTTGTTCTGTTTTCCGCTCTGTAAACAGGCACGGATGACGATCCGCCTAATGAAAGTCGGAAAGGAGAAATGAAGCTAGTGAATATTCACGGATTTAGCGGGTTAAATGGGCGAAAAAAGCGTAGCGCTTTCTCCATGGTTTTCAGAGAGAGAAGAAGTAAACTACTGTTTTCTATTCCTTCTCCCTTTTCTGTTTGTGAAGAGCTTAGTCCTTTTTTCGAGACAGAGTAATTTCATAATAAAATAACAGTAAATTCTCGTTTAGTGGCTGGGACAAGAAAAACCAAAGACAGTGATATATATCCAGGCCATGAATGCCGGAAAAGTGAAATACGGACATTGGCTCACACCGCACGGAGAAGGGAGAGGAACATTGTATCGTGAGCCGTTTTTCTGAAGTAATATCCTGAATATTATAGGCCATATTTGTAATTCGGGAGAGAAAGACAGAGAGACAAGGAGGAGAAGCAAAAAAATAGGGAAGGAGATAGAAAGAAACAATCTTGTTTCGCGGAACACGCCACAGAGATACAAAGAGAGAAGCGATTCGATATGTGGTAATCTCCCTCTCTCTTTTCTCCGTATCTCCCTCCTTGTCTCCGGACTGCTTCCATTTACGTACAATATTTAATGAACAAAACTGAGCCCGACTTTATTTTGGGGGTGCTGCTCGCTTTGGTGCGGCACAATCACAAATGGAATAAATTATGTATTTTTTTTCTCTCCCTGAAGATTTTTTTTCGTTCGAGCCTTCAAATGTAAGGCGTTGATGAAAAGTAGGGTCATTTAGTTCTGAATATTGTTAAGTGAGAATAAGCTGTCATAACTAAGAAACTACGTAGTAAATACTAATGGATTTAAAAAATGAGTTCTTCCCAAAGTGAAGTTTACATTTTAGTCGCGTTTCTGTATAACTGTGACACCGCTGTTAACATTGATTTGTCAGGAAAACACGTCAAGAGGGAATCGCACATTATAAAATCACGTCGATATCAAAGCGTGACAAGTGTACGGAGAAGTGAAAGCAAATGAAAAATATCAAAACGTAGTAATTCCGAGCTATAAGAATACGGAAGAGGTATTTCCCTGATCAAATTTTATATTAGTGTATCCCGTATTCTTGGCAGTGTCCCTACTTCTCATCCAAGCTTTATTTAATACATGACGACAACGATGTGGGTGGTGGTGGGGGTGATGCGGTTTGGAAGACGAAGGGGGAAGAGAGAAATAGAATACATATTAAGGAGTGGTGTGTGTGATTAACTAAGAGATGATTTATTTATACTTGTGTTTAATTGTGAGTAGAAGTGGAGAGAGCGCGTGTGAGATTGAAGAAGAAGAAAAAAACGGTATAATATATCAAATGGACATATTTTTTGACAGTTTCGGGTTCAGTCTTCTCGTGGGTGCTGGAGCGGAAAGAATTATGAGTGCGAAGCAGAAATCTGTGCAAGTCAACCTGACCAAGATCCTCTTCATATTGCTCCTCGCCACTTTTGCGTACAAGACATGGATTCGGAATCAAGACTGGCGGAGCAGAGAGTCCCTCTTCACGTGAGTCTACATACTTCCATCCACGCACATTCTCACTTTCTCTCTTGTAGTTATTGTATGTACGTTGTCATCTTATACGTCTTATTTTTCGATATAGTCTACGCAAAAACACTTCTGCGCTCCTGGATACACAAGCTGAAATTTATATCCTTGTTATATGAAGTGGTTTTACGTTTTTTAACTACAACTTTCACTCTGCTCCCACATCTCGTTGTTCCCTATTTTCCGCCCTCGTCTCTCTACATTCTTTCGTCCTTTTTTTCTGCCTCGAAAAGAAAAATCCCATTTTTTTTGTCAAAGGGATCACATGTGCATCTGGTCACCCGGAAGGTAGTAATAGAGAAAGTACACAGAAAAATTTCACCTTCCATTTTTTTCTTCTTGGCTCTCCCTCTTTCGTCTATTTCTTATCTTGAGATGAAAAAGTAACTTGTACTGAAGAGAGAGAGAAAGACTTGTCTCTGGCACAGCGGAGGGAAGAGACTAACCAGAGGAAGGGATACAAGTCTGTAAAATGTTGACGTAAAATTATTTTTCATTTCAGCCCATTTGTTATTGTCGATATAAAGTTTCATGTTTCTTTCCTGTGGTTTCTCCAACTTTCTCCTTACACTCTCTTCCCCTCTGTCTCGTCGTCGACAAGAAGTGCTCGGCAAGTTTATTTTTCACAATGTCTCTCTCTGTCTTTCTTTCTCTCTGAAAGAGGGAATGTGTGTGTGTTTGCAACATTTTCGATAGTTTTCTTTTCCAGTTTTCATAGTGACTACGTCACCGTCGTGCTAAATGGTTGAGTTGTAAAACTTGGTTTATTTCCTTTTTATACATGTTTTCCAAAGCTGCAGAGAGAAAGCACACAGCTGCAGCGAGAGTATATTGAATCCACTTTCCATGTTCTTCACCTGTCGCCCACCAGGGCCACAGGATAATTAGTGCTTCCTCTGATGTTCCAATCCGAAACACGCAGTGAAGCATTAAGACAGAGTGACATCAAAGAATTGTACCTGTTTCCCTGGGTGAAGAGAGAGAGAGGGAATGAGAGGGAAATGTGGAAAAAACGAGAAGCTTTTGTGCGTATCTACTGAAACATGAGAAAGCAGCCTCGTTAAAATGCTTTTCCACTGCTGCTGACATGGCAAACAAGGAGAGAGGGAGAGACACACGATGAGAAAAGTACAGAGTAAAGCATTTTACTTTACCTCCCAAGGTGGCAAGCACAAGAGAATGTACCTACGCCACATTCCTATTTTCCCTACACATTCGAGCCTACACTGTCACTTTGCTTTTTTCACGATTAACATTCTCACAGAGAGAAAATGACTGACTGCTGTGACTCTAGGCATTCACTTGTACATGACAGTATATATTTAGCTTCACAGCCTCAAGCTCTGCACATGCATGGGATACACATTTCGTGAGTGCTACTCGTGAAAATCACCTCCACAGTTGCGATTCTTACATGCCTTTCTCCTCCTCTGCGAATTCGGAGAGAGGTCGACATTTCTTTTTTTAAATCTCTCTCCACAAATCCTTCTAGTTTGTGTAACTCTAGAGGTAAAAAAGAGGTGGACTCGTGAAAGTCTGATTTGAGTAAAAAAAATTCGCCGTGTTCCTATGATCCATGTCATTTTCTTTGCCTACAGGTCAGGACTGAAAACGCTGCCACACAATGCGAAAATGCATTACAACTATGCAAATCTGCAAAAGGATTTGGGCAACACTGCACAAGCCATCGAGCATTACAAAAGCGCTTTGAGGTGAGTTCGACCTGACGCGCCTTTTTTTTTCCTCTCGCTTCTCTCTGCAGCTGAAAATGAAATCTCGCGAAACCATTTCCACTTGTGTTTTACCCCCTCTTATTACCGTGTCGTGGATGTGTTGGATATAATATGAGACTTTAATCAAACACATGGGAGCCACAACGTGACAAATTGTTTTTGAGTAGACCTTCTCTCCCCGATAATACTTTCTCTTCACACGGGGAACAGAGGAGAAAGAGAGAAAGAAAATTGCTTTCATATTTTTCCTCTTTTCTCTCTTCCTGTCTTTTTCCTCGAACCAATTTTTGTAAGTGTTGGTGGAGAACGAGGAAGAAACCGGAATGCTTGGAGAGAAAGAAGATGGAAATGAAAAAGATAATCCGACGTATTATGCATATACAGAGGTATGTGTGGAGGAGTGATCACAATCATATTACTCCTTTCTCCACGCTTGTCCTAGTTTCCACGTGTAAAACAAAAAAGGGGAAGTAACTGTGCCACAACAGTCGTCGTGTAGGTAGATTACGTGGTATGTATTTAAGGGAAATTGCTCGCATTTTCGAATCCTCCCTCATCTCTCTATTTCACTCACTCATTCTCTTCGCAAACACCAGCCGTGTGGCTGGGCAAGAGAGATTGTGTGTGTGTGCGATCAAGTGAGGAGAAAGTGTGGAGACTCTGGTTTCAAAGCCCGAATGACTGAATGCGCTCATATAAAAAGTACGCTGGTATGTATTTACGAAGGAAATTGTGCTGCTACTTATACACACCCTTAACTTGTTCAGTTTTTTATCATCATCGATTCCATTCTCTACAAGTGAGTCGAGTCAAGAGAAAGGTGGAATACTAGAGAGAAAATGAGAATTATGCAAAAAAAAACAGTGTGCGTGAGTATTGTGGTAGTAGGACAAGGCACAAGTATCTCCTTGGTTTTCCACTTTTCATCCAAGTTATTTGTATTCGGAGAAGGTATTTTTTCATCTTGCCACCTTGAAGATCCCTGACATTCTGTGCAGCAACACTCTTGGATTATGTGTCCTCTTTGAAGGGAAAAGTTTGGCTTGAGAAATGCCATCTTTCTCTCCATTCCTCGTTTCTTTCTCTCTCTTGCGCATCCCTTCCCATTTGTGTTCTTGAGCAGTCAGCAACCACCACCGTTGGCGTTCCTTTTTGGAGTTGCACACACAGAGGAAAGCCACTGACACTCGGAGAAAGAGGCCCGAAAATGAAAGCAGCTGGAAGGAAACATATGTCCATCTCATATTCACGTTTTCTCTCCTCCATTTCCACTCGTTGTCGTCTCACCAATGTCACTCGCTATTAATATTCGGAGACAACAAGAGAAAACACAAGGCTCTCCTCAAGAAAACGGGGGAAAGAACAGAGAGCCGAGGAGGAGAGAGAAAAAATGAAAAACACTGCCTCACTCAAGCATACAAAGCTTATACATTCCTTGTGTCAAAGGAATAACAAGGAAATGTGACAAAAGTGTTTTTTTCGTCTTCACAAAATACCTTCAGACCCAAACAACATTCAATACTGAAAATGAACGTGCGAACGGGCTCAGACTTGTTTTGCATTCTAATTTAAAGGCTCGAAAAATATGGAGATATTTTTATGAACGAACCCCAGCGTAAAGTCAGCCGTCGTGTAGAAATGCACCAGGAAACCGTTCCCCCACCCACACACTTGACAAAACAATATTTGGAGAGCACATGTTTGGAAGAAGACACTACTTAGTAAACTCGTTTCCCTCTTTGTTTTCCTCCCAACATTTCGGAAGAACATTGGCGAAGAAACGCATCAGAAAGAGAATTGGCTCAACTTGTTTTCGTTGAACCTTGTTTCCGTTTTGACACCTCGAAACAACAAGGAGCTGTCACTGAATTTCTTTCAAAACTATTACAGTTCAAACCAACGTGTTTCCTCTCATCTAGACGGCAATAGGAAAACGAAACTTTCATTTTTTCCGTGCTCTCACAAAACAGTGAGAGAAACGCTGTTTTTGCATTCGAATTTCTTTCTCCGTCATACTAAAACATTTTAATAAACGACTCCTTTGTGTGTTTTACTCACACACTTTATGACCAGAGAGAGAAATATTTGGAGGGAAGAGAGAAAAGGGAGATGTGCGTTTGCTGAATTCCTAACAAAGATAGAAAGAACGACTCGTCCACAAAAACCACAAACAAAAGAAGGAGAAAGAAAAGAAAACGATGGGACGCGCTCCTGTTTTTTAGGGAAACCACAATATGAAGCGTGCACAAGTTTGAGGATGTGTGATGCATCGGAGAAAAGAGTAAAAGATGGGAATTGAGAGAAACTACGTGAACATATCAAAAAGAGCCGAGTTCCTCTAAGTTTGATGTACAAACGAAAAAATAGATACACTCTTATGAAACACCAGAAGTGGATGAAGTCATGCAAAACAAAAGGGAGGCCGAGATGCATACGATCTCTTGCTGGAGAAAGAGAGCGATACAGACGAGGTAAAAATGTGTACTAGTCACGATGATGATCGTGATACGGCTTGTTGAACTTCACTAAAGTACGTACACAGCACCCTCTGCAAATCCCGGTGCTTTCTCCATCTCGCGGTATTTTTCTCTTCGCGTCCTCCCACCTCATTCCTGTGTACATTTTTTTTCTCTCGTTTTGGCTTCGAGGCAGGACAAAAGAAAACATGATCATTGAAGCTTGAAATAGAATATCCAAAATGAAATTCCAAGCCCATCAACTTCTTTTGAAAATGAGAGTGAAGAGGAATCCCATTCTCTCGTACGCACATAATAATGCCGTTTTTTTCTCTTGCATACTCTCAAGCAGGAAAGGCTTAAAAACGAAGTGTGTGGTAAAATGAGTTTTTTTGTCTCTCTTAAAAAGCCATAAGCATTCTCCTCTTGGGTATTTCCCCAAAAGTGTTTAGTACAATGAATAGAATGGGAAAACGTCACCAAAGGGAATTCCTTTACATCAATCAACATATTACTGAGTAAGCGTTTTTTTCCTCCTTTTCCTCATTTCACGCTATTACACAACAACGAGCTGAGCTCAAATAAATGGAAAGAAACCCGCCAGAAGTATTTATTGGTATTCAGATTGAAATATGCAAGTGTGTGCAGTTCCCCACTGTTTCACTCTCTCTCTCCGCCATATTTCTCCTCATCTCAACTGGTCTTTAAGATGAATTCCTCGAAGTGGATGTCGGTGTCTCCATCCACCTTTTCATGGAGAGCATCCATCTTTATCAAAAAAGATTACACAAGGTACAACGAGCCTTGATGTGTGAGAGAGAGATGTGATCACCAAGATATTTCACGGTGGGATCATAATGTGCCCTGGAAATGTAGGGCTTCCACATTAAAAGAGCAAAATAAAATAAAACGCAAGACAAGCATAAGATTTGGCTGAAATTCCGATATTTCTTTATATAAAGATAAGTATAGTTTGCTTATTAGCTCAGGCTTTCTTCGCCTTTTCGTTGAAGAAAGAATTTAGATATATCTGTGTACTCTTAGGCTCCCGTTTTTTTAGTTGTGAAGAGAGAAGACAAGCTGAAGATATAAAATAAATGCATTTTTTCTCAAACGCTCGTTCCTTTTTTCCAACTCTCTCTTTTCTGTGTTACTACGTAGATTAGTATTGATAGGGCATAAAGTTGTCCATATGCTGGAGTATGTACGGTTTGCCATTGTTCCATTTTGGAAAATGCTCCTCCTGTCCCAGAGAATTAAATATATTGTCTGAAGCACCGCTTTTCTCATCCTCTGATCCTCTATCTCTCTTCTCTACAGCCTGGGAAGTTGACGGGAGGAGAGAGTAAGTTTTTCCTCTCGCCGAGTCTCGTTTTTTATGCGAAAGCACAGAAAGACAGGAGAGAAGGAAGGAGACAATTTTTATTTTCAATTCTCTTTTGAATAGCACACAACATTCCACAGGCAGACAGGAGGAACATTTAAACTTGAGAATAAATATGGAAGCATTTTTCCTCTCTCTTCCTTTCTTAGCTTTCTTGGGGAGAAACAGATGAAGAAAGCCTCTTATAGGAAAATGGGAGTGTAAACAGGCCAACATGTCAAATAGCCAAGATCTCTGTTTATACCAACGTTAGAGAGAGAGAAAGCGACTTTATCTTTTTTCACTTGTCCTCAGACACGCACACACAAACAGCAGCTCACTATTTTTGGGGAAAGGAGCACATATCGTGTTCGTCGTTGTTCACACTAAATATATATTATTCTCATCTTCCCACATGACCTAACGACAATTTAAGCGTTTAAATCGTCCTCTAAAGCCGCTTCCACACTTTACCATATATTTTTTTCGAAGACAAGAAAGAACTCCCGACTTTTCGCGTCGCTCACGATAAGCACATACAATGGAGAGGCGAGAGAGAAAAGAGGCAACAACGATTACGGGAAAGAAAAGGAGAACAAAAGAAAAAAGAAAAGAATTGGAATGGCATAAAGGATTCGCCCATAAACAGAAAAAAATGTTGCATATGTATACTCATCCACAATTTTTTTTACGATTATATAAATGAGAGGAAAAGGGTAGTGGTGGGAGAGAATATACAGGCATTTAAAAAGTGTAAATATGACGACAAAGGGAAGAAGTGCAGAGAGAAAAGGAAAAGAATTTCTTTTTTCCCTTCTCAAAAGAAAGATGCATCACGAGACAGACACGAGAAAGACGAAGGGAGAAGAGACGAGAGAAAAAAAAACTCCATGAAAAATTGCTGTCTATAATCTCTCGAGGATTTTCTCCATAAAGTTCATTCGAGAGAGAAAATGGGGAAAACATGAGAATAATTCAAGTTTGTAAAGCTAAACCTTTTTTCAGAAGAGACACAAAAAGAGAGGGCAAGGGAAACTAGTTTATTTTCATGGAGTATTCCTTCGCTCTCTTTCTTTGAGGAGAGAAAGAAGAAATACACTCTTTGAGGGACACACAACCCATACTAAAAGCAAAGGAATGGAGACGCATCAGATTCATGCCACGTATCATATCATATGCTTATGAGCAATTGAGTCAAAGGAAAGAAAAGTGTTTTCACTCCTTTCTTTGTGCGTGAAGAATGCACAGGCAGTTTTTAACGTATTACTTCATAAACATGATACGAGTATAAGGTGAAAAAGAGGCGATTTATAAAAGAGAGTCAAACGGTTAACTACTTTTTTCATAGGGATCGTAAATTGTTGTGTGTAGTGAATGAATTTCGAAGGGGTTTGCACAAAAAAATAAATATATGTTTACTCTCTTTGCGTATCTCCGTGTTTAATTTTTATTTGAGCCGTCTCCGCCTTATAAAGTCGTCGTATGTTTATGTGTGCTTTGTACGAGGCTGTTTTTACGCAAAGTGGAAATCCTTCACCATTTACAAGAATCGCTCCCTGAGAAGACATCATTTAGCAATTGCCATGTTCCCATACGCTCGTCTTCCTCTCATCTCCAGTACATATATTTTTTATATTTACTCATACACACGAAGGCACAAACATACATCTCTCGGAGAAAGAAAAGTAAGCATTCATGTAGTCAAAGAAGGGGAAATAGTGGGAAGAAAGTCAGGAAGAACCGAACGACCTGTAACTTGACGCTATATTATGTAGAAAATGGAAGTCATTCTATGACTATAACGTATCATAACGTATGTGACTAAACACGAAATGGAGAAAGAGAGAAAACACGGGGAAAAAATGAGGATGAGATGAAAGGAGGGAAAAAAACGTCGAGCTAAGAAAGAAACAGAAAAATAATGGAGCTATAACATTGTGTGCTTCGCTCTCTCTCACGGGGAGCATTCAACAATAACGTACGACCTATTATCTTCACCCAGTCATACCATTCTCGCTTCGCTGTCTCTTCTTTCTCTCAACCACTTTCACTCGTCTATTTCTTCGCCTTGTTCACAAGATACACACGAGATACTCAGCAGTAGAGATGCGATGAGATGATCCTGAGAATGAGAGTGAGAAAGAGAGAAGAGAAAGGAGATGAACTCGTCTCCATCAACCTTTTTTTTCTCTCCGTGAACTTCAAGTAGCAAAGTATGCAGACAAAATCGTTGTCGAGGTGAGTGTCTGTGTAGAGAGAGGGTACAATTTTCACTTATACTTCGCCTCGAGACCACGACACCCATTTCATTATGAAATCTTGAATTTTTTTTTCATCACCTCCTCGTCGCACACGACTCGTGTTAAATGCAGGAAGGGAATGTGCATAATATATATATTTGCGTGTTTTATCACCGGAATTAAAGATTTTTTTGTATGAAAAGAGGAAGAGCCTTTTGCGGTGTTGATGGCGGTGGTGATGGTGGCATACATAAGAAGAGGGAATTTTACAAAGAGGAAATGTCTCGTACTCCAAGTATTAGGGGAGAAAGGGAAAAGTTTTTCTACGGTTTCATGGTAATAGTGGCGCCCTTCTGAGACTCGCCATATATATTCCAAGACTTTTTGGCCTACTTAAATGTCCCACTATTGGGGGAAGAAAATAACGCGTCATTTAATAGCGCTACATGCCCACCACCCAAAGAAAGAGGGAGAGAAAAGCGCTAGAAACGCTTAATATGGGGTAATAACCATAAAAATGTCTGTTATTGCGTTGACAGGTAGGGATATCCTCGTCTTTCCACGAGTATACTCCACACATGTACCTATCTTCGCGCCCTTTCCCACCCAACTTTACGATCGCTCTTGTGAATGTCTCTCTTTCTGGCGTGAGGATTTCCTTCTGAATTGGGTGAGCTAAAAAGCTGAGAAATTAGCGGGATAAAGAGGATACGAGCGGAAGAACAAAGGAGGATTTCTTTCGTTACACTGACACAGAGAAAAATCAAAATTCATATATGCCAAGAGTGGCCTGGTTGTGCACGTTTCGTCTGTGAGTGAGTGCCATATAATCCTTATCCCTTTGCCTAATTCTCAATTGCTTACTCTCAGAGGAAATTGACACGGAGAGAAAATCGTTTAGATGTTGTACAACTAGTTCGCATGGAACGTGTGAGAAGACCGATACGAAGCCTGCGTTTCACGATTATTCTTTATTTGACACGGAATTAAAGGGGTAAAAAAATCCTCTGTAAAATCTACACATGTACTAAAAGGGAAAGCATTGTAGATTAGAGAGAAAATCAATACGGCTCGAGGAACTCGTGTAGGTAACCAAGGGATGAATTGGATACATGTTTTGTGTCTTCTCGGAAAGTGTGTGTTTTTTCTTGGTGCGTGTATGTGTGCTCGAACGAAATAAAAGTTAAATTAAATTAGCCCATCCTTTTCCCCCTTTCTCGATCTTTGTTCGTCTTTTACGTGCTGGAGAAGAGGGAGAGGAAAAAAAATACGAGCTTTTTTTTGTGACTTTATCGGAGACAAAAAAGGAGACTCGCCGACGCACCACTTGTACAGTTTAAGAAAGGGAAAGGGACACAGGAGTTCATGAAAATTTCACTGAAGACACATACAAGAGAAAGAGAAGCTATTTGCAGTTCCGGCTTTGGTATATACATCTTGTATCGTCGGAACATGTGGCCTCTCTCTGAGGACACTCACATTCTCTTTCTTTCTCCCTTTCCTCTCTTGTGACTTGGAGAAAAGAGAAGCGAGTTATTCTCAACTTGCTTTCTCCCTCTCAGGCACAGAGAAAAGAAGAGAGCGGCGAAAATGTGTAAAGGAAGCAGAAAGCGAAAGCAGTGTGCCATGGGAATATAAAGGGCAGAGTACAAATAAAAATGATGAGTCATAATATGTTTTGAAAAAAATAGATCGACAAAACAAGTTTCGTAATGGTGAAGTCGAGCATTTTTTGGCGATTCAATAACATCGAAGAATGACAATGAAAGGAGCGATGATAAAGAAAATGAAAACGTCTCTGATCAGATCACAATAACAAAAGATACCGGGCTGTCTCCTTACTGTGCAGGGTTTTTTTACTCGCTTCTGATGCTCATCTTCATCGAGAAGCAGAATGAGAATGATAAAAACCACGTTTATCACCATCATATCGCTAAACGTACTCCGAAATAATAATGATACGTGACAACGATATTTATGAATTACTGCTGGACGTACGCTTCTACAAAATATACAATGCTTCTAAAATCATTGTGGGATCAATACGTGCGTATTTTTGCTAGTGATTACAATCCCTAAGTATCTCGTCGTTGAGTTCACTCCACAATCATCTCGTTCGCATAATATGATTGTGTGAGCTGTAACGAAAGCAAATATGGGAAAATGTTTGGTTAGACGTATTAGTCTGCGTTCGGGAAACATGTCGGTCTGTACACAGTACATGAAAGGATTTTCCTGGAAATCCTCACAGATTCGAAATGTTATTCGGGAGAAGTGACGCGCAGTGAGTTTTTTTTTTCACTTACACAAACAAACTCAGCCGCTCTTGATATGGTTGTATGCACACGTACTTATCGAGATTCCAATTTCTTTTTCCACTTGAAACAAAATTTCCCCCTACTTCGAACACAAAACTGTTGGCAGTTCAAACATTTCATTCCGAGTGAAAGTCACGACAAGAGAGAGGATTTTGAGTTGCTTACGCTCCTCCATCTTGACTCTTGACTCGGTATGCAAAGCAGAATAAAAAGGACACTTGCGCCTTTTAATCATAACTTCCTGTTGCGTGTATTTGTGTCTCGAATTCAACAAACGTGCCCCCCACTCGAGTCTACTTGGGAGTGATTGAGAAGAAGGTGAAGTCAATCTTTGCCAATATCAATTCAAAAATCCGTTATGAGCAAAACTGCATATCGCGACCAACATGATGGAAGATACGGTTGAAAATGGAAAAGTTTGTTTCATCCACGTTTTGTGGCTCCCAACCCTTTCGAGCGATAACCGTTTAGTTTGAAGATGGGTCATAACATAACAGTGATTTTTTTAATGATCCAGTTTATGGCCACACCATGCGAGTGCCCATAATAATCTGGGAACATTACTGAACGACAGTGCCGAAGCGGAGAGCCACTTCCAGGAAGCTTTGCGAATCAACCCGCTCCACGCTCATGCATTCTTCAACCTCGCCAACTTGAAACAGTAAGTAAACTCCTTGTCGTTGTCTACCTTGTTTTCTCAAAAAGTTACTTTTTTTTAGTCATCCCCTCATGAGCTCCACACATATTGCATTGCCCTGTTGATGTCATCCCCATTACAACTCTAATAATATGGATATGTGCTGACATCCATTATGTATGGCGGAGTGATAGGGAGAACTGCTAAAAAATCAAAACCCATTTCAATTTTTTTTTCTCTCTATTTGCAATCCCACTTTTTTCTCTCTCGTTACTATCAAGTATTATGAGACCGTAGAAAAGTAAAACTATAAAAAGTCAAGTGAAGACACTTTCCTCCCTCAAAAAGAATCCTCAAGTCCATTCTGGTTTGTTGTTTGGGCTGATTTTTTTCCCCTTTTTTGTAGGAAAAGCCCTCAGAAGAATGTATGATGTGAGAGTTTCAGCGAGAAATGGAGGAGGGAAAAAAGTTGTTTTCATAAAAGCGATACAATTCATATTTTATAGGAGCTCTGTACTTTCGCTAAGAAAAACTGCAATTCAGCAAGTTTTATGAGATTTTTTTTTACCAGTAAAACTGCATTTACATATGTGCTCACCTCAAAGAAAGAAGGCACGCCTATACCCGTCCATACGCTAGATTTACAGCGGGCTGTAAAGGTAGCTCCCAAAAGTTGCTATAATGTGTCATTGTAACAAAAGTAAGAGAGTGGAAGAAGATACTCGTTTAGAAGGAAAAAAAACGTAAGCAATTTTCGTATAGGTAGAGAAAAACACACATAACCCTTACAACGGCCGTTTGTTCCTTGCTGAACAGAGCTCCAAGAAAAATATGGGTTGGAGATCAAAGAGAATGGGAGAAAGGAGACGAGAAAAAGAAACATGCATCATTGTAATTGTACAAGCACACACAAACACAAACAGTTGAGAAGAAATGCTCCATGGGGCCTTTCCCTCCATTTTACAAGACAACAATGTGTGTCTATACGTTATGGGTTGAAGAAACAAAAAAAAAGATCATAAGTTGACTAAAACTTTCTCCTTTTTATCATCTTCACAACTACTCTTGTATAGTCGAACAAGCAATCCATGTTTACAAATGCACGCACTTAAAATAAAAATGGGGACTTGTTCTCTCAAGGAAAACGCGTAAACATAGACACACACACCAATGAGTATACACACGAAAAAGGAGAGAAAAAATCTCGGTTGTTTTCTTTCTCGGTGCTTTGCTCTACGATCTTTGAACTCACGCTCAACTTGGGATATTTGTAAAAAAAAGCGAGAAAGAGACGAGACAGCTAGAGATGCGGGAGAAAAGCGTAAAGTGAGAAATGGAATGGTTTTTCCATCTCTTCTTTCTCTCATGCCGTATTTTGAGGTAGTGTGTGTGTATTTTATGTGTTTTACCAAGGGATGACTTGTCTCTACTTTGTGCGTAACACTTTCCCTCCGCTTCTCAAGTTTTACTTTACCTGCATTCGCTCTGTGTTGCAGAATGTACGAGGTGGTAGTGGCAGGTAGGTGGAGAATGGAGAGTGTGGAGCATAGCAACAGTAAATAAGTTATAATGGTCATTTTGGAAAATGCGAGAGAGAAAGTGAGCATATGTGTGGGAGCTGTCTACTTAGGAAAGAGCTGCCAAAAGCGGAACAATAGGGATCGGAACAAATCACTTGCATCCCAAAGATATCAAGCTGGATACAGAGAGACCACCATTTTCAAGTGACCAATTGTAAAAAAAAGACAAAAGAGCTGGACTTTTTTCTCTCTCATTTATTGCTCCCAGTTTTGGGAATACTGGTGTCAAGGTGGACAAGCACGATGTTTGAGAGAGAGAGTGTGATTGGGAAAAATGCTATTTCCTTGTTTCCTCTCTCTCCTTTCCTCTATCCGCCTCCGTGCTGCAGGGAACACCGAGGCTGACATAATTATAAAGAGAAGAGAAACACGGACAAATATGGACACGAGTACAGTCATCGAGGGGAAAGAAAAAGTGGCAGTGTGTCCCACTGTAATTTTCTCATGTTCAAATCAATCCTTCGTTGCCGTCCGTAAAGACTGTAATTTCACTCGTAATTAGATTCCCTCCTAAATGCAAATTTAGTGTAACACCCATAAGTATGTGTATGCATGCACTCACACAATGGAGAAAATAGACTGTCGCCCAGGCCATGGTGTGTGCGAGGCACATTCATATTCTCGAATCCGAGCAAATTATTTTCCTGTATTGTTTGCCTTCAATTAGCATATATTTTGTTCACCCCACCGACTCGTAATCTCGGTGTGTTTTCAGTGTGAGAGATTGGTGGGTTGTGCCCACGCATACGGACGGAGCCTAATTTTTCCACTTTACATATTATGAATAAATATATATATATTCTTTAAGTTCACATTTTACTCGCTCTCTCGCTCCCGTATAATCTCCCCATAAAATGGGTGACAGGGTGGAACTCGGGGAGGACAAAAAATTCTTAAAGAACCACTACCACCACACAAGCAGTGTACTAATTGTAAGGAAAACTCTTTCCATGTGGTTATCAGTGGGCGCAAGAAGAAGTGGACTTCCCTAAAAAAAATAGATGTACAGAGTGCATGCGGAGGGAGGCATGTATTTTTTAGTGTCAGTCCGGCCATTAGTTGCTTTTTGCGACTTTAGTGGTTGCATTACATCTCTCTCCCTCTCGACGTAACAACGCTTTAGATGAAAGATTAAGTCAGAGTAAAGCTTTTCCTAATATCCCTCCGCTTTCTCCTGTCTTTCTCTGTAGTGGCATCCCCCTTTTATAAGCCGTTGTGTGCGTGTGTTCGCACAACTACAACTCTCTCTCCATCGAGAGAAAATACACTTGATCTTTCTCTCTCTCCCAGCCAAGTTTATTTAGGTGCAGTACATCAGTGTGAAAGCGTGTCGATGTGAGAACACTCCGTGTACGTATATACTCTCATGATTTTTTTCTAGGGTAAACAAGAAATGTACACGCATAAAGAGTGAGATATCATGGAGCAAAATAGAGAGAGCGGAACACTGTAGAACTCATCTCTTGATAAAAAAAACCTTAATGTTTTTCCCTCCTTCGCCTTACACAGTGTGTGTGTGTAGTGGTCTGTTTTTTTTCTCGGGGATATGGATTGGTAGGACGAGAATCATGTATTTTTTTGCAAAGTTGCACTTTACTCGCCAATAACTCATTGGAGCTTTCCTCTGCTTCTCCCTCGCCGTTGCCAAAAGGAGGGAGTGAAATAGAGAAAGAGAGGCTACAACGTGTTCCGCACTTTCTCTCTAGGATCTCACTTTTTTCTTTTATCGTATGAGTAAACCAGAGCCGCACTCTAGTCTTTTCCTCGGTTGTATTGTATGACTACACCTTCCACAAGCGGAGACTTTTGGACAAAAAGCCATTCCTCGTTGTGTAGCGAAAAAAGGTCTTCCAAGTCTCGTAACGGCGGTGAGTCTACGTGGAAATTTTTGGGAGCTGTGTGCACAGTAAAAAAAATACGTTTTGGAATGAAAATATCCAGAGGATTTTCTCTCCCCACCTCTCGCCTCCTTTCTCTCGGCTCTCACTCCCTTTTGCAGAGAGGAAATTGTGTATGGGATGTCAGCTCATAAACAAATCAGTCGTGAACTTTGCTACAAATCCCACTAAATTAGAGCGATCCTCTCCCTTTCTCACTCCCGTTTCCATTTCGCAGAGAATCTCTGTCTCTCCCTTCTCTCTTGCCTACGTGGAAAAAACGCAGTGTTCATAGGAGTCGTTACTCATTATGTCATAAACCATATGAGGAAGCTCATTCTCTGAGAGAAAGCGGGAGGTAGTTGAATAGGCAGTTTTTTTTGGCTCCCTTTTTTAGAGTGGAAGAGAGAATGACGTGATGCACTTATGTACGTGTAATTGGTGTCAAGGATGGACAGCGAACATGATGTCTGCCACTTTTACTATCAATATCAATAGATTAAAAATGAAAATTCTCGGATGACCAGCAGTAGGAGACCCTAAGCTCTCCCACACCAATCCAAACAAGCTTATGTAACTATTCCATTTCAATCCGGTTATAAACCTCCTCTCCTTCCTGTCCAGGCTTCTACTTTTTTAATGCTTTTTCCTGTGACCTCTCTCACCCGCATAGCGTTACGTATACTCTTCTATTTTTAATCATTTACGACAAGCTCACTGCTTAATCATGGTACTTATCCGGGGTCCAAACAACTTCCAGTTGAACACTCTCTGATTGCTTATATCACTACAAGTGTGGGAATCCTGTATAAAAATTGTACACTTTTTTGTTGCAGTCAACAAGGACACACCACGCTGGCGATCCGCCTCATGGAAAGATCCCTCGAGCTGGAGACAGAGAATCCGGACGCGCTCACAAATCTTGCTGCCATGTACACTGATTTAGGCCAGTTGGAAAAGGCCGAGGAGCTCCATATGCAGGTCCTCGCACTCGAGCCAAATAATGCCGACCACTTGAACAACTATGCTGCATTCCTGCAGAAAATCGGTGAGCCTTTCTAATTTCGCTAGCTATAGTTTCCATCCAGTTTTCCTTGCGGAAAATACAAAAAAATATATAAACTTGGTGATGCTCCTACTTAATTGCGAGTACTAGAAAGGTTCCTCTCCAACTCGGAAAAAAAGAATGAATGGCTGGAGAGAAGGCAGACTGCAATAATTTTTAATTTGCCAACAAAACGAGAGCGAGAGATAGAAAAAAATGGAGAAAAAGGATGTAAAGGTGTGCTCATCACCAGAAGAATGGAGAGAGTGATGCCTGTTTTCCTCTAGTTAATACCCTATTAAGGCTTCACTATTATTTTTCCTGTGTGGTGGTCGTGGTGTGTACAGTTTGAAGATGACTATTGATTTAGGCTCATCCCGTACCTACGAGGAGCCTAACAAGATAGTACTCATCTGGTTAAAAAGCTGCAGTTTTTTCACCATATTCCTTTCCTTTTGCAGTACAGAGGAGTCTCAAGAATTTGTATTCTCGTGTAATAAATACTCTTCAACTTGTCTTCAGTTTTTTTACTCAAGGTTTAAAAGAACAGAGAGCAAGGAGAGAGAGAAAAAATTGCCGTTTTGTTTCAGTTGCAATTACGATTTTGTGTATTTCCTTGAAATTCAGTGAAGCGAGAGAGGTGGCTCGTGGTACATCAGAGAATGAGAAATGGTTGGGGGAAATCCATAGGTTGGAATAGTACAACAATTTTTTCAGCGTGTGTTTTGCACACACAGTTGGGTTCTCCGTGAAAGAGTAGTTTGTGGATGTAGGATGTGTGTGAAAATGAAAGGTAAAATATATAGAGAAGTAAGTGAAACGTGAGTAATAAAGATGCATTAATGTTCTTTTGGCACGATGGCAGGGAGGTTGGAGGATGCATTAAAGTTTTATCAAGAGGCCTTACAACTGGATGGAAATCACACAGTTGCTCTCCTCAACACGGCTCGACTGATGAAAAAGTTGAAATTCAACGATAAAGCAGAATCACTCTACCAAAGGTTAGCATACATAATCTCATTAGGCTTGATGCGAAATTTATGCTGATGCGAATCTAATGCTTGAGACTCGCTCTCTCGTCTCCTGTCGACAACTGTGTTGTTTAGTGCCAAACCAGAGACTGATTGTTGCGAACCGAGTAAATACACCACACCACACACATACTGATGATGGAGACGAGAGGAAAAAAAATTGTGTGCTCGTCTATGAGAGCATCATCATCCCTAATTCCAAACGAGGGACGTACATTCACCCGAAGCGAGAGTCTACTGAGTCTCTACAAATATGCTTTTCAATAGGCATATTTGTCCTGGTGAAAGCACACACGTCGTCCATGTACTAATGTTGATGCTGAATAATATGAAGAGCGCTCAAGATTTTTTTACTGTTTTTTTTCCTCCTCTGCTGTCCAAAAAATTGATCCATTTTTTCTCTGTATCTCTTTTGTATCCAACAGAGCTTTACAACACGATGATCCCCAAGCGAAGGATGGATTATACGGGTTAGCAGTCCTTTATCTGAGCACCGGACGTGCCAATCAAGCAGAAAGACTTTTTCGAGAAGCTCTTCAACACAGGCCAAATGATCCCATTGTGAAAGTGCACTTGGTGGGTGGAACAAAAAACTTGGAGATATTCTCTCCATCTTGTCAACTACACTTCATAGTCTTTTTTCGTATGAGTCGCGGATGTTAGAATTTTTTTTCTAAAGGGTTTATACTTTACGTGAGGACTAGTGTGGAAAAGAAGAAAAAAAATAGTCCAGCAGAATATTTTTTTGGAGAGGGATCTGCTCAAGATGCCCAGTACATGAGGTGTGAGTGTGTGCATCTCATTCCAATCATGTCCTTAAACATGCAAAGTATTCCTTTAAACTTTTCTCCAAAAAAAATCTTCTCTCTCTCACTCTTTTCTTGAAGTGGAGAGCTGAACCTTTTGTTGACGACTTTCTCAGATAACACTTTAAAAAAGTTTGGCTGATGGCTTATGCTCTCCTCCTTTGACTCCACGAGTATGTGGGAAATGCACATGGCGTGAGATTACCAGAATGACTACATCTGAAAATCCTCATTTTAACTTTTACTCTCAGGAAAGGAGTGAGAGAGACAATGTCTTGGTTTCTTAGAGGACGACTAAAGCTGGAGAAAAAGGAAAGATGAGAAGTGACTACTTTACGCATCCTCACCGTGTAATCTTGATGAAGAATCATTGACTGTCTGCACACACAAGAGTGTGAGGGTAAAAGAGAAGAAGAGAAAAAAAAAGTTTCAGAGATGAGACTTTCGTGCCTTTCCAGTTCACTGACTTAAAGGTCGTTACTCGTTTCTCGGGAAGAGAGAAAAAAAGGATGAGCAAAAACCATACGTAGCATTCTCTCATTACCACTTTCTCACTTAAAGTTGGGGCATTGGCAATGGAGCAAAAAGCTGTAACTTTCTCTCTTTTGTCACTTTCTCCTCTTCTATTCGAGGAGGGAAGAAAGAAAGCCACTTTCCTCAGAAGAAATGGTGAGAAGAAGTACTAGCAAAATAGCGTACGGAGAAAAATGTAAGAAGGAAGTATTAGTCAGCTCTTTAGTTTTTACAAATGTATTACTGTCATCGGAATGATTATGAAACAGTTTGTCCCCGGGAAAGTGTGCGAGAGCTGAGTAAAAAGAAACGAGATTACAGGGCTCTTTTCCCCATTTCTTTTTCCGCTGGGTGTGCCACATTTCACAGAAAGAGCATGACAAAGAGTGCTGATTTGTATTCATTGTCTTTATATTTTAATTAGGATTTTTATACTGAGTTAAGTAGAGCTAATTTCATTAGAATGATGGGTGGCCCACACACACCGTCTCTAGAGGTGAAATAGAGACAGTGGAATTTACCTTCTGAATTTGGAATGGAGGCGCTCATTTTTTATGTGAGCACACATGGACGAGGACTCCACGATGAAAAAGAGTGGGAAAACTTTTTCCCATTTCTGCTCAGAAACAATGGTGAAGAGACACGTGTGTAGGAGAACTGTGAGAGACAGTGTAGGATGTGTATGGAGGGCGAAAAACGCGCCTCATCAATAATACGGTGGAGTGTTTGAATTATTTGAGAAAGTTGTCGGGCATCGCATGACTGACAAAATGGATTGAATGAGCGCGAGGGCAAAGTTGACATGAATAATTGATCAAGTCAATCTTTTTCAATTTTTTATCACGTCTCCTCCAACTTTCGTTATTCTCTTTTCACTTCTCTCACGTCTTCCTCCGTCACCGACACACGTTTGCGAAGTAAGCAGAAAGGAGAGGAAGGTGTAGCTTCTAATTTGCCAAAAATTTACCCACACACTCTCCTTCTAAATGCATAACTGACGAGGAATGTGAGTGCGTGAATGTAAAAAGGAAGAACTCTTCGTATACCAAGTATAAAACAATACTTGTCCAAAAGCTTCGTTCCAGTCGTGTGTGCTCACCTTTTGGAAAATTGACTTTTTTTAGACTTTAGGTATTCTTCCTTCGTTGCCTGGTAAAATAACCCTGTCCGCTTTTTCCTTTTTTTGATACTTTAAGGCCCAGGCTCACGTCCATCAGAAGAAGTTCAACGAAGCGGAGGAAATTCTTTTAACGATCATGGAGCAGACAAATTCGAGCCGGCGTGAGGTTCTCCATCAACTTGCAAATCTTTATAGTCACATCAACCGTACGGCTGACGCCGTCAGATACATTCAATTAGCTCTGGACACGTGCACTCCGACAGATCTCACATGTGCTCCAATTCACGCGTTTCACGGGGATCTTGCCAAAGATATGAATGATCTGGATTCTGCAATTCTCGTAAGTGAATTTCTCTATTCTCCACGCAAGAGATGAGAGCGGAGAGAGAGAGAAAAAAAACTGTTAAAAAGACTGTACAAACCAAACGTCGACTCAAGACTGCGAGGAAAGAGGAGAATATTATGTTAGGAAATGCGTATTATGCATGAAAAACTCGACTAACTTATCTTGTCAGATTTGATATCTGATCCCGAAAAGTCAGAACTCCGTGGAGAGAGACCATGAGAAAAAAGTGCATAACCAGCAATTCTCCGTTTTTTTTTAGAAAAAAAAAATGCTATTCTCCGACTCTTACGCTTGTTTCCTATTTTGCTTCTTCATGACTTTCTCTCCATCACTGAGCAATTCAATTCGTTATAGTGAAGAGAAAGACGGCTAAAGAAAATCAGGTTGTATACACGATGGTTTTGATCCCATTTTCCATGTTTTTTTCGCCCTTTCTTTTCTCTATCTCTTTACAAGGAAATGTGACAGGCAGACATTTTAGAGAGAGACGGAAGGAGTCCCGCTTTTCTTTCGAAAGATGAAGAGAAAACGAGACTGGCTCTCTCAAATTTGAGGAGTGAAGAAGGTTTTATGGGAATATAATTGTTTCCTTCCTACTCCTCACTGACTACACCATAATCCACAAAATTTTCATCCAAAAAAGGACGACCTCAAGGTGGCTTCAAGGTGGAAATTGGCACTTTATTACTCCGTCTTACAAAAAAAATAATCTAACTTCCCGGAGATTTTTTTTTGCTTTCCTTTCCTTTTTTCAACGATCTAATTGCGAGAAGAAAGTAAAAACTTGTGAGGTGCATGAGCTTCTTTTTTTTACGGTTCACACTTTCCACCTCTTAGCCATATACATAGTTTGCTAAGTGGGGAGTAAACGAGATTTTGTGACCACTTTGAGTGTACATTTGAGGGAAAATGGGGAGATACAGTCATTTCTCTCGTATGTGATGAATCTTTGGGTGAGATAGGGAGAGAGAAAGGAGGCGTAGTAAAAGTTAGATATATTTTTTTCTCTCTGACAGGAATAAAAGTAGAAGTTGATGAGAAAATTTTCTAATGGGAATCTTAATGCGTGAGATTGTACCTTAATGAAGTGTTAAACTACGTGTAATGAAGTAAAGTTGACGAGCGACACTTTAATGCCACCAGGCAGAGACTCCCGAAAAAGGGAAAGGCACATGTGAGAAAGGAAGGACGGAGGAAGGAAGGGAGAGCGGAGAAGGCAAGGGTCTCTTTTCATTTTCCAGAGTGGGTAATGTAGTTAAAGATTGTCATGAGACCAGGAGGCAATTTGTGTCTTTTTATGATGGAAGCAAGATGTTTCGGCTGAAGCTCTGTTGAACTTTCTCTCGTGAATGTCGGAGAAAACCCTTTTCCCTTGCTCACTGTCACTTGATACTCTCTGGTACGGGGTAAGTTTTCAACAAGGATGTGTACACGATATACGACGAAGAACTATAATTTCTTTCTACTCCTTCTGTCTCTGTTGAAGAACCACGCATAATATCAGGCATCCCAGTGAAGAATTTATAATAAAGGGAAGAACAAGCTGAAATTGGAGCCGGAGAGAAAGTTGCGGAGAGACAATGTCTGTGTGCACACACTATGCAAATGAGGGAAAGTGAATAAAAGCCGAGTTCACTCACGAAATGCACAGAGAGTCTCGGAGAGTAAGAAAGAAAGTTGGGGATATCGAGTAAAAAAGGGAAACACATGTATTCATTAACTTCTTTCAAAAGTTTTTTTTTCTCTCTCTCTCGTCCCGCACCACTGCATGGTTAATATCTGAAAGAAAATGCCGTTACATAACCATTTGAAACGTGTAACCCGAAATAGCAAGCGGAAAGGGAGAGGACAAAGTTTTGTTTGAACATTGCCAGATGACACTGTTTAACTATGCATTGCACCACAAAGCCAAGCGTAATGCTTTCAATTTGCTTACAACCATTACATCCTAGTTTTCATATCATACACTCACAATGGGAGGCGAGTGAGAAAATGCTAATTTTTCTTTTCTTTTTGGGCGACATTAAAACAATCTTCGGATGGGCGCTTGCTTTCTCTTTCGTTCACTGTTTTGTGATACATTCTCTCCGCCCGTGTGCTCTCTCTCGAGTCTCAAAAGTTTTTAATCAAGTGTTTGTGTTTGTGCCTTCATCTTTGTCTTTCTCATCTTTTCCCGATAATTTCCAGAGTTACAAGCGGGCGGAGGACATGCTGAAGAAATCGCAGGAGTCCAAGTGCTGTAAAAATCTGAAACTTTCGACAACCTCGTCGAGTATCGCTACCCATGTCAACTTGAATCTTGGTGCAATTTATCACGTCAAGGTAAACAAATCGAGAATTAGAAATGTAAATGCTCACTCTTGTTTCTTGGAAGACGGAGGACATGGTTTGTGGGTTTCTCCAGGAAAGAGTGAACACAAATACGTTTTCCAATTTGATTTGAATCCAGAGCTGATTACTACAAGCTCGCTTCCTTCTCTTAATTTCCAGGGGGAGTATGAGGACGCCTGGAAACACTACAGGATAGCCCTCCTCCAAGACCCGGATAATCAAGTTCTTCTCCAGAACATTGCAAAATTGCGCAAGGCAGAGCTTCACAATACGAAAAACACCTCGTGTGTCGAGGATCGTTTTGCAACGCGAAGAATACGAGTGGAATATCATGAATATAGCTAAGCAGAGAAGATTCACCTGTAATCTAATCAATATTTATATACACACACAAACCAGCTGTAATAACTTGAAGAACATTGTAATTTACACGAGATCCCTCAAATCATCTTAGCGATTCGATTAGAAAAGGTATTTGTAGAACCACAAATGAAAATATCTAGGTATTTATACTTAGCCGTACGTCCTCAAATATATACTTGTATATTATACATAAATACTACACCACCTGCTTAAGAAAACTATACAAATCACTACTATCAAAATCGTACGAGTGTTTGATTGGTTTGCATGTGATGAGTTCCATTTGGTTACGATACACGACACGTTCTCGTGATGGAGAATCAGTATTTCAATTGTGTATAAAACCCTTGGCAATCTCCTGTGTGTCGGCATTCTCTCCAAGAGAGATGCCCGTTGAACGGTTAGACCCTAATATATAAAAATTGTGCTTAAAATTCTTCAATTGCCAACGAGAGGAGCAAAGAATTAGAAACTAGAGGTAAAATCGCTTGCGTAAACAGCTAGCCAGATACTATCCAGTATTTTATAAATTGTACCAGAACAAAAAGTCATCTCTGAACTCACTCATACTGTAGTGTGATGAAATGGTGTGACTACAGTAAAATCGTATAAGCGAGTCAGCACTTCCAGAAAAGCAAGATGAACACGAAAAAAGTGTACATAAATTATGATCACATTTATACAATATGATTACGATGTTGTAGATTTGACTAGTACCTGTTGGCTGTGTAATGTAGCGGTAGCAAACTAATATCAATCTGATCTGATCTCTATTTTTATCTCTCGCTATTATTATTTTTTTCCTCTCTCGTCTTCGTCTTGCCGAGTGTGTACAGAGAAAACACGAGAAAAAATCTACTTCTTACAAGTTGACTAATAATGGAGCTATATTTGTATATCTCCTCCTGAAAGTGGGCACAAAAACAACGCGATGCATACAAAAGATTATTCAGATTTCATGCCTCTATCTTCTTTAAAACAGAGAAACACAAATTGTATCCGACAGCAATTGTATAAAAGTCCTATTTTGGTGTGAATTTATATCTATTTTTATAGAGATGAACCATTGCTAAAAAAAATAACACGTTTACGTAACTTGATGAGTAGATGTACCAAGTGCATACATACATACACATATACCCTCAGTTTTTACTGATATTTAGGGAAGAGTGTGGGCGGGTGACATTAGTTAATAAATGGATGAGTGTGGATTGTGAATAGAATTAGGAGAATATGTGTATTATCCCTTTGTGTTGGTAAGGAATCACTTTGTACTCTTTTCAACAATATGTGTAAAATTAGCGTATTGCTCTAAATAGAAAGAGACAAAGATGACGCGAGGACTGTGTTTATAGATGAATCGTGTAATTTACACAAGGCAGAGCTGTATGGTGGGATGAATGACACTTTGATTGTATGCGTGGTGAACCAAAAATCAATAATATTGGATAAACTATTATGTACTCGGATCTTGTTTTAGTGGCATTTTTTTACTCCAATCACAAAAAAAAAGATCACACATTTATCATCATTGCATCGATGCATTAATCATTCGGCATTCAATGATGCAGACGGCAGCGTCATTCCTGAAGTGAACAAAGTCACTCGCATCACAAGCTTTGGAGTGGTCATCGAGACCATAAAATGGCGGGAACTGGATACCCAGCTGTGATATACACAGTGGCCTGGAAGATCGCTGGAGAAAAAGAGTTGTGCTGGGATAAAAACGATCATCTTCGGCCTCACTCACACACAGCAATAATAGGAAATAATACAATGGAAAATTCAATTTGAAGGTGGTTAAACTCTTAACACTGACCTTTTTTAAATGATTGACTAGCACAGAGAAATTCGGTTTGTCATAAAATTGATCGAAGGTTATATCATGACATGTTCATGGAGATGAAATGCATATTATAGAAAATTATAAGGAAATATGACTCGATTACTAACTGAAATGTACTTACTCCGCAGTTGGCTAACGAGTCAAAGTCTCCTGGTGGTTGGCTGAACGAAATGGGATTTCCGGTGTTCTTTTATGCGTCCGGTGTTAGATGTCAAACTCACAAAACTCCAAAAAATATTCCAGACTGTTAAACCGGCATTTATTCAAATTTACACACATTACACAATCAGAGAGAATCTATCGGATATCATTGACATCGAAGCATACAACAAACGCACTGTATGTCAAAACCAATCATTGATCATGAATTCGACTCTTTGTCACCTCAGTAGAATTTAAATTGCCACTTAACGTAAACCGACACGAAATTAAAAGTTATTAGTATACAACTCAGAATATGTTTTGTTTAGCGTTTCACATATGTTCACAGAACAAAGAAGTCGGCATTTTCTGAGTCACAAGAAATGTCTCGTTAAATTGTGTGAATGAACACGAGTGTCTGTTACAAACAACCGAACTGACAATTGTGAGATCCGATGAAAACCGTGAACTCGCACATGGTCACATTGTGTGCACACTCTGCAATACTTGGTTTGCTACTGCATACTCAGCCACGAGCTGCAACTTCGCATCAATTCGAGCCTGGCAAACCATCTTCCGGGTACATCTTCACCCAACTTCATCCGAACAGTTTGGTAACATCTAAGTGATATATTCACTCGCTGTAAAGGCGAAAACGAGAGTGATGAATACAATGCAACAATTTGTGCAATGTAACAAGTCCCGTGTAGAGAACAGAAGAATTTTCGTTTTGATTGCAAACAAAATGCAATCATATATAACATTCATAAATACATATGAATCTATAATGTATAAATTAACAATCTTTTAGTTGACTCGTAAACAATTAGTGCGTTACATCTCCTCACATATTATGCATACTATGAATTAGCTACATAAGTTTTACACATTCACACAATTTCAGGTGTTTAAGATTATTTTAAATGTTTAAGATCTTTCGATGATATACTAAACAAAATTCGAGGGAAATCTTTCAAACTCCTTCATTCGTGGTTTTACCGTGTCAGCCTTGGTGAGTTTTAATTATCGCCATTGTTATCATAAGAAATGCACAAACTTTTGCATTACATTGCTTACAAACTGGAAGGAATCATTAAGACGCTTATCGCTAACAACAAGGTCGTCATGCATTGGTATAAATACTTGTACCCATGCATGCCGAAACTACCGATAGTCCTACCACATAGGCGCAATATCCACCAGGCCACTATCCGATTACATCCGGTAATTGGGACCCGGCAAAACGTACGACACGTTGTCGGTGTTGGTAACGAGTTAAAAGTATTCCTTGGCGTCATCCATTTGGAATCATATGCACAACAAACACCTCGACCTGTCCGACCCCGTTGGCTTTCGAGCTTTCCAGTGTACCAATCTTAAATCCGACTTTCGTAACATTTAAGATAAATTAAAAGTATAATTTTAGGGACTACTTGAACTCAGTGTCGTCCAAGCTGTCCAAGCGATTAGTGTTAATGGGGGCAAGTGAAAGATATTTGGCTGAAAATTGGTATAACAGGGTAATCCGACCCCAGGAACATGAATCCGATAACAAA
>JAHZMW010003942.1:0-29212 GCA_027743745.1 Alloscopus bannaensis
CGTGGGACTTTCGTTTCAAACAGACTTCCCTGTCCATCGCGCTTATCATGTAGGTACCTTAAATACTGATGCTAACCTAAGCAGCCCCAATTCACGGTGATAAAGTCACAATTAAGCTTCTTAATGGAGGCTGAGCTAATTAATGAGATCATTTCCGATTGACGACGCATTTCCTCCTGACGATCCGATTTAATGGAATAATTGGTGTGTATTTATGTGTACAATCAAGTAGTTAATTATATTGGAGAGGACGCATTAAAGCCTAATATGAGCCATTTAATGTTGTGCTGAAAAGGACATTTAGCTCGTCCTTGGGAGTTTTTATATGCATACACTCTGTTCCAAAACCTCGGAATAATTGATTTTTTCCTGTTTCTACAAGACGGATGCATGGATTTTTAGGATATTGAATATGCAAGGTAGGCCACCAGGAACACTCTGAATTTTATCAAAAAATACCGGATGCGACTCACCAGGGGAATGTGTCTGACGCATAGCTGTTCCAAAACCTCGTAATAATTGTACGCTTTTACACAATAGTTTTCACATGTAGAGGTATCTGTCGTTATACCAGTGGGACAAATATTGATTGTCACCGTTTCTGACACTTCTTTTCATAAGACTTTAAATACAACTTATATATTGTTTCCAGAACAGTTGTCTATGCCTCACCAGTTGATCGAAGTAATCCTTTTGAATTCATCCATTATGCTAACGCAATTTATTTCTATCCACATTCAACTAGCCCCAGAAGTAATCACGGTGTATGTTTGGAGTAACTGTGCACATAAGAAAGTACCTCCCATAGAAGGTTAGCAGTCACCAAAAACTCTAGGTCGTAATGCCTGTTACATTCAGACTAGCCGTGAATTGTCGCGGTAAGTTCGCAATTTTTCATAAGCGCCCATGTTAATTTGGGGAAAATCATAACATCCTTTGTATCTGAGGAACGCGGTGTTGGATGGATTAGTTATATGTCGCAATTGGTAGCCCTAATGTAAAGTCATATACGCCGTAGACCAACCCAACCCAAAACCTTTGCATAGGAGAAATATTAATTAAAAGCGTACAATTATTCAGAGGTTTTGGAACAGCTATAAATGACGTATGTGTTAGGTACACTCCCCTGGTGGGCCGCATTATGTATTTTTTACAAAATTCAGAGTGTCCTTGGTAGCCAACCTTGCATGCCCGATATCATAAGAATCCATGCACCTGTCTTGGAGAAATGTGATAAAAACCAATTATTCCGAGGTTTCGGAACAGAGTGTATCTAATTATGATTAGGATGAATAATCACAATTTAGTATTTTTCCATCATTCTCTAAATACATCATAAAAACATTGGATTTGGAGTATATTTAATTTTAATTCCGAAATTTTCAAGATTTTCAAGAATATTTCGGTTTTAAATGCTTTTGAGCACATTGGACGAAGACATGAAAAGTGGACGTTTGTCTAGGAAAATGTTGGAAAGCATTCTATCATATACTGTCAAGTTGATTTGATTACAAAATGATTCCAAAAATTGTAAATTGTGCATTTCACATAGAACAAAGACCAAGTTTAGTGATTTATTGTGCTGCTTCATGACTGTGTAAGCAATGCAGAAAAAACTATGTACACCCACCACCACACAAAACGATGAGTCTTGCTGTTGTGTGGTCATGAGTGCATGAGCAGGCAGCTGTTTTTCTCAATTTTGTTCAAAGCTGTCAAAAACAGCAAACATTATTTATGTGTAAACAATTAATATTTGTAATTTATTGAAAAGTTTGGTGTTAAGTCCTTTGGAGAGGAACCTGTCGATATTCGATAAGCCGGAGAGATAATGGAACTGAAAGACATCTTTTACAATAAGCAAGACTTTGTTGAGACGGTAAGTTGGGAAATAAATTCAAATTTGACGAAATTGCGATAAAATTAGTTAAATATGTGAGAGTCATTTGCGCCTTCGATTGTTTCTGACGGAATTGTCTTGATTTAAATGTTTAAATTTTTTATATAATTGTTGTAGGCATCGGGGAACAAAGTTAGTCGGAGCACGGTGCTTTGCGGTTCCCAGAACATTGTGATTAACGGGAAGTCGATAGTTCGAGATGGAGTCATTATCCGAGGGGATTTGGCCAGTGTCAGAATTGGGAGGCAGTGTATTATCGATAGGCACGTCACGGTTCGACCGCCGTTTAAGAAGTTTAGTAAAGGGTGAGGAGACAAACTCTAAATTAGGTTTTGTTGAACATAGAATGTTAGAATCGAATGAGTGTAATAATAGGAGATTTAAAATAATGTTTTACATTCTTGACAGGGTCGCCTTTTTCCCACTTCACATCGGGGACAATGTGTTCATCGGGGAAGGTTCCGTTGTGAATGCAGCAGTCATAGGATCTTACGTTTACATAGGAAAGAATTGTATAATTGTAAGATGATTGATTCCTTGTCACCATATTATACAAAATATCAATGCATATCAATCAAAGCTATCAATCTTGATATCGATAATATTTTGGCTATTATTGATGTAGGGCCGTAGATGTGTCTTAAAGGATTGCTGCATGGTTGCTGATAACACAGTGCTAGCGCCTGAGACGGTGGTGCCTTCTTTTGCAATTTACAGCGGATCTCCAGGCCTTCACACGAGAGATCAACCGGACTGTACTCAAGATTTGATGATTGAGTTTACAAAAAGCTATTACCAACATTTTCTGCCCAACACGGCTCCACCTTCAACGTCAATATTTTCGACGAGTGTGTCACCGCCTGCTGTATCATACGCGTAAAATAAATATTAACATAACACAGATCAATCAGTATCATGATGTACAGCATTTTCCTGGTGGATAGAGCTGCTTGTTGTATTGCGTAATTTGTCTTTGTCTTAATCAGCTTAACGGATTTTGTACTTGTTTTTATAAGAAACACTCGAGTGTGTTTGTGATGATGCCGAAGTTTATTGAAGAATCTAACCTGAATAAAACAGTTGGATTATACATGATCCCTGTGTAATGAATAGAGTTTATGAAGATTTGCGTCATAAAGTAAGTTTAAATCCAATTCTATGAGACCTTTCGTGATTGGTTCACAAATCATGAACATAACATGTAAGTCTTAACGGTAATCTGAATGAAAGCGAGGTCTATCCAGTGGTGTCTGGTTTTGTTTCAAAGTTTGATTTAGGATAAATTTGGAATCCAGCCAAGCAGTCAAGCACCTCAATAAAACAACGCTGCCTACGCCATAAGCTACACCCCGGGTGCTCCCACTGCTCCTTCCTGAATCCCATTGTAATATTCAATTACGACTCAGCTATTTCGGATATCAAAGAATGGGACCCTTCAACATGTCTGACATTCTCTACAACTCAGTCATCAGAGTTCACCGCAGCGGATGCGTGGATACACATCTAAAATGCTTGCAATCAAGAATTTCATAGAATTTGCATAAAACGCAATCTGGAGCTCGTCGGGAACGAAGGGAGAAAATACGGCTTATTATAAATACCATAATATTGTTGTCTTTGTACGCATACAAACATATTATATTCTCTCTAGGCATACGTTTGGCTTGAAATGAATAGCTGCAAACTTGGTCCAATCAGTCCCACTCTTGTTTCACCCTTTCCACTCAATTCCCCTTTGTCTTTGCGTTCAGTACTCCCATTCATTTTGCCCTTACAAAAGGCACTCCACACAAAGTTCTCTTTTTAATACGATCCCATTACTTGCAGAGTTTCCGTTCTCCACTAGAGCTCCTCCCGGAGAGTTTTTTAGAGTTTTAAAATGCAAAAGCTTACATATATGCTCCTCTATATTTTTCATGAAAACCTTGCCTTCTTCCCCACAAAACTCAAAAAAGGATTGACTTGTTATGCACATACTCCTATAGAATCATTCTAGATCTCAACATTTTGTTCCCTTGTCCAAGTAAGTGTTATGTAATACTCTCGCTTGGTCTGCTTTTTTTGTATAGAAAACACAGAGCCATGGAACAGCCCACAATACATCGTACAGTAGAATTCTCATGTCTTCTCCACGTAATTTTTAGAGTTCCTCCAAAATGCTAGGATGACATCAGGATTTTCTTGGACCAAGAGCTGCAACACATGAAACACGGATACAATACAGATAAAAGGAGTTTTTTTAGCCTTTCAGATACCTAAAACCTCTGCATGGAGTAAACGAGGATCTCTCCATAAAAGCTACTCATTGAAAACGCTCATTATATCCACCAAGAACATGTAGAATATACAACAAGTCTTCTCTTTCAACATGAAATTTAAGCTGATGATGACGATATTGCATATTCTCAGAAGCCACAATAAGTAATACTCCGTAATAGAAAAAAAATGTTAAAGTACATATTTATGTAAGCATGATTAAAAATACATTTTTCATATGTTTGTTTAATTAAAGATTGATTCTTCGTTTAATCAAACTGATGAGACAATTTTGTACCTAAAAATGCATGTGAATGTGACTTTGAATTGAAAAAGTGTAAACGAGATTATTATTAGTCTTCACAGTGAATAGTCACACGAATTGTGTGTTGCAAACAATGTTAGATGCTTTTATAGAGACGATATGGCTCAACATGCATTTACGCTCAGTCACGGTGTGTGATGATACAAGCTACGTCGATTGCTAGGGATGGGGATCATCGTAGTTTTTTATGAACGTGTATTGCGTACGTATGTGTTTGTGTGCACACATACAGGGAACATACGACAAAAAATGAGGAAGAATGGTTCCTTTCTTTCTTCTCACTGAAAATTCACAGAGATCACATCAATGTAAATTTTGTGGGGAGATTATAATAGTGAATTTTTGTTCTCTCCAGAAATACAGATTTTTGAACGTTTTGTAACGGGAAGGACGGTTAAGAATGGGGAGTGAGTTTTGAAAGTGATTTGAAAAAATGGAATAAATGATTGGAAAATGGGAGAGTTTGAGTGTAAATTAACGAGATGATTGGGAACACGAAACGGGTTATTTTGACGTTTAACAAAGGTTATCTTCAGCAGAGTTTAGGGCCCTAAAATTGGAACTTGGAATTAGGTGTTTGGAATGAATGGGAGTTGAAGATCTTTGTGATTTGAGTGGTTGTGAAACGGGGATGAAAATAATTTATTGAGGGAGGATTCATTGGAAAAGGGAAAGCCAAAGGGGTCAAATTTGACTGGTGTGACGAGGTGACGACGACTCTGGAGGAGGGGACGAAGATACCGAAGAATGTTGAGTGGGACGGGCGATCTTGGAGGAGTCTTACAGAATTGACGTGTTTCCGAACTGGTGAAAGGAAGGAACGTGTTGGGTTTATGATTGCTGGTGAATGAGGTGAGAGTTGCCTGGAGGAGTTTTGTTTTGATTGGTTTACAAGAGTGTGAATCGTAGCAAAGGTTCTAAAAATTTAGCAAAATTTAATGATTGTAGTTATCTTATAATATTCTCGAATGTGGTATTTATAATCATCTTTGTTGATACTTACTTTGTTTTGGTTTCAGAAATGAAAAAGACAGAGGAAGCAACTTTATTTACTCACAACGAGCACTTCACAACTCTAGTAGATAAGTAGTTTTTAAAACTCGGAAAGCAACGACTTCACGAATCACCGAAAAGGGATTGACGAATGTTTAGTAGATCATAGCGAAAATTGGACAAGGTTGTACAACTTTTCTGGAGATATGAAAATCAAGCTGGAATCTTGAATTAGTGAATTATATAGGTCTGGTTTTTCGTAGTAGGGAGAACAGTGGTTATTTAAAAGCAGGTACTGTAAATACATCGTTTTGCAATTTACTGTACAAGGGATCTATAGCGGTTGTATTTTCTTCTATACGCTTTCGGTATGAATACACTTGATTCAAGTTGGTGTAGTAAGGGTGAGGAGCCGGAGTGTTGCTAGAATTTTAAAAAGGTAGGAAACAGGGAGTTTGGATTCCATTTGGGTATCCATTTCACCAACCTCAAACCTTTTCAAACCAATTCTCCGTGGGCCATGGGAAATTGTGTTTCTTGCACTGAGCCGTCCTCCCATGAGCAACCCGATCGTTGGATAACCGACGGAGACAAAAAAATAACGGGTGCGTGAAATACTCTAATTTACGGTTATTTTTTGAAGCAATTATGTTAATATAATTTTGCCTTGTTGGATTGCAGAACTTCAAACGCCAGGCAGTTTAGGAGCTGGGACATCCGGAATGTCAGGTCGTAATAACGAAGGTGGCGGAGGAGGTGGGTTTGGAAACGGCAGTTGCACACCTGGTTCTGCCTCGACACCTCACCATAATAATCACCATCACATGCTGTCACCGTTGGATGGGGTAGCAAGTGGACCAACTAGCGTATCCAGTGGCCAGAAAGCTGAAAAGAAAACGTTTTACTCAAGAATACCTCCATTAGGGCGAAGTGGTAGCGATAAAAAGTCCTCCATGATTTCCAATAGCACTAATTCCGCAATAAAGTAAGTCTTACCGTCTACGTATAATGAGTGTTGTTGCTGGGATCGTAAGTTTGGATCATTCATGTTTGAATTAATTGCAGGGATAATAACAACGCATACTCAGAGACGAGAATAGCCGCCGTTTTTGAACAATACAGGGATCCGCTCGAAGACTCAATCCTGGCGGAGGGGATCGAGAAAATGTGTAAAGATTTAGAGGTAAAGCCTGAAGACTTCAAAGTACTGGTTCTAGCCTGGAAATTCGGTGCGGAGCAAATGTGCAGGTTTACGAGAGAAGAGTTTTACCGAGGGATGAAGGAGCTTAAAACAGATAATGTTAAAGGGATCCAAGCTCGCCTTCCGGACTGTGTTGCTGAAGTGCTTTCTGACTCAGCCATGTTCAAAGATCTGTACAGATTCGCCTTTCGCTTTGGTCTGGACACGGAGCTAGGTCAACGGATTCTGCCGGTGGAAATGGCGGTTAGTTTATGGAGAGTAGTCTTCTCGCACCGAGAGCCTCCGCTGCTGGACCGCTGGGTGTCATTTCTGGAGGCTCATCCTCATATCCGAGGCATACCCAAGGTAAGAATCACTGAACAAAAATTTGATCAATTACAGGTGGTCTGCTTTAAACGTTTGCTTTGTTTTTTTTTTCTTGGTAGTAGCAGTGTAGTAGAGAAAACGGACCAAACCCAAATGATTGCGATTGACGACTACACTACAATACCGCCGCCAGCAGCGTTTTGCTCGTCGTACAGTAGTGGAAATGGTTTCAGTGGCAATAGTGGGAGTACTAAGACGAACTCTGTGAAAGTGGCACCAGTACTGACAACCTCGCACTCTCACCAGTTGATGTCGATCGACACCTCCTCCACCTCGGGATACACGAAAATCATTCACTCCTCCTCCTCCATTTCCCCGTCAATGACGAACAGTAGTAGTAACTGTGGAATTCAGTTGACTCAGTTCAGTGGTCCAGCTCCAGTGTCTGCCTCATCGTTTAATACTTCAAATACGACGTCGTCATCCAAGCTTTCTTCGCAGCAAACAAGTCCTGGCGACACAGGAGCAGCGGCATATCCATTTGGGTATAATCACGAATTGTCTGATATTTAGTTCGCGTTTCTCACACACTGCTCACCACACCTCCACTGCGGGATGGGCGGTCAACTGTAATTTCTCTGTGTTATCTGTTGGTTGGAGATTATCATACTTTTTTTTTGCTTATGTTCAATACTTTTGGTTGTTGTTCTATCCAGAAGCGTTATGAATATTACTTCTTAAGTCAATCTGTTAGTTTTCTTGGTATGATTCGCGTCTTTTTTACGATTTTAGAAACCGTGTGATTACCTGCTTTTGTAAATGTTGTAAATCGAAGAAGAATGTCATCAAAGCACGTTCATGCCATTCTCGTATCTCGCCCCAAAGCTCCACTTTATCATTACTGCTTCAAAAAGAAAAAATGACTATTTTATGGAAGTAATAATTATCGTCGTTACAAATTGATAATGATGTTGTATGTAACCTACATACATTATATACATATATTCAATATTATTGGTCGCCTTCAAAAAAAATGGAAAGATTGGAGTGGAGTAAAAACACATATTAATAGTTTTTAAGCAAAGCTGTCTTCAAAAAAAATAAGTGTAATTCATCAGGCGCAATCGAATGCAAAGTATTACATGCCTTCACTCTATTATTTGGAAGTTTTTAGGTTATATCGGGAAAAAATTTGCAGACACAACAACTGAAATTATCGTTTGACGGCTGAATGTGATTATCGCGTTTAAATGTTATTCTTAAGATGTGTAAATTCAATACTTTACGTTTTTCGAACAATACGAATCTTGAAAGACGCAGTGTTATTGCTTTCACTTTGTGCAAATGATGTGTAAAATTGTTTGACAGCAGAGACGGTATGTATGCCTCCCGTGCTTGTACGTTTTGGCGTGTTACTTTCATTCAACCTTGGAATGTACTTATGCGTTGTTGCATTTATTTATTTACCATGACTGTACTTACCTCGAGTACTGATCAACGAGCCGTTTTTAATAAATAGTATAAGTTTGGAACGAAATTCTCCACCTGAACATGACGTTATTCTGTATAGCATTCCATTTTGTAAAATGAACGATCATATTTGCAGTTGTAACAAAGCTTTATTCGACTAGTTTATTCCGAAGTTACAAGGTTCCTTCTGATTGATAATCGCTCATTTATAACAATTGGCAGTACCATTACATTGGCATATCACTAACAATACCACAAATTATTATACAATTAAAACTACAAAAATGTGCTACCTATTCCTTATAACATGATTAGGTACAAAAATAGTAAAAACACGACAAGTTTTTCACATTAATTCAATGTCACTATCAGAGTCATTACTATCCAAGAAGTTGTCGTCATTAGAATCGTCACCATCAGCAAGCATATCTAGGTCTGAGTCGTACTCGTACTCGCCGTCCTTCTCTTTCGCTTCGTATTTTAGTTTGGAGCCTCCCGCAGCTTCTTCATCATCGTCATCCAAACCAGAGGTATCCAAGTACGCCAAGTCTTCGCGAAGCCACTTATACTTTTCAGTCTTCTCGTACAGAATTCGAATCCACATCACGTTTGGCATTCGCTTTGCAAACGTCAGTCTTAAGTATTGTCCAGTCAGAAATTCCTGAATATCCGGAAGCACTTTACCATACAGTCGTATTTCAAAACCGTAATTTTCGGGCTTCGATGCTGAAAAAGTCAGTGTTTGCTTATTGTCGGCCAGCTGAACTTTGTACTCTTGAATATCAGGTAACTGAATGGTGAGCATCACGTTCTGGTTTGTCTGACGCCAAACAACTTGGGGATGAAGGGTGACAACTCCGGAGCTTTTCGTGGTTGGTGTTGTAATCGGCATGGAATTCGCAAGTGAAGCAGCCTGCACTTCAGAGCTTGAGCCAGGCTCTACATCTCCGTCTGGCAATTAACCATCAAGCTCAAGTCATTAACAATCAACAAAAAAAAACGTCTTTCAACAAAATCACTAATAAATAAATGTGTACCTGTAACGGTCTTTTCTTCCTGTGACTGAGGAAGCTCTACTGCAAATGACGACTGATTCTCCTTATCATGAGCTGATAGAGCTGGAGCAACAGGTATACCAAATGCATCTTTAAGCAATTGAGGAACTTGCCAATCAGGCAAATTGATGTCAAAGCGATCATCCTCATCGGAACCATTTCCCAAGTCATCCTCATCCTCAAATTGCAGGTTTTGTGAAACCGCAGCATTGTAGTAATTAAGAAGCTGCTCCTTAAATGTTTCCATCTTCTCCGCCCCCGTCTCGTCCGTGAACTCTGCATGAGACTGTTTAACAAGCAGACTTCCGAGTTCATCGTCGTGATGCATCGCCATTACCTCATAATAACGGCAAGGCACTCGTAAACCGGAGTTGTCGAGTTTTTCCAAAGCCTACAATATCAACGCCACAATCATTCCAGTATTTAAAAACACTTTTAGTCAACTACGATAAAAAAAATCTAAAAAACTAGTCACTTACCATCAGATCCAATTTAACGCTTTTGCCATCGGGAATAATTATATCCAAGAACGCCTCCTTTTGTTCATGTTCCCAAACCAAGCTACCACTTTTTGGCTTCACATGGCGCAATTTAAATGCAATTACTTGAAACGGCATTCTTGCAACAAATCGGTTCAGAATGGGGAACATTGACTTTGTTGATACTTCGTAAGCAGAGTCCCCGTAATCCACGAAGAAGACGTCAAAGAGAGTTTGCCCATCCTCATTTGTATATTTTGATGAAATTAGCGCTCTCATCCACCTAAACCAAAGTTGCAAAGCTAATATATCTTTGAATAATCTTGAAAGTTTAAAAGTTGCTGTTATACACTTACGTCTGCTCAGTCTCTTCTTTCACAGCTACAACCATGCCTTCTTCATAAAAGTCCAGAAAGAGCTCATCATACTTTGGAAATCTTTCTGGTATGCTGTCCTCCACATATTTGTGCAAATCCTTCTCTAAATGTCGGAGTTCTCCGCTGAATTTATCGTGTGTTCCATAAAATGTCCACGGATCATAGCCAAATGTAGTCATGATCTCAGCTGGATCAATCTTCCTTTCCGAACTCATTCCAATGGAAGCCCAGCGATAATCATCGCCCAATTGATGAAACTCTTGCTTCGCCAAATGCAGTTCATCTAGATTTAAAACAATTCCACAATTACAATTGCGTTTAACATTTCGAAGGTTATAAACTCACTGATTGTAAAATTATTACCGTATTGTACACGTTTTGAGATAGTTAACTGCTCTATGCCTCGATATAGTTCTTCATGATGCTTCACTAATTTCACCAATTCCTCCATATGAGACGGATTGGAATTGGCCAATTTACCGTTGATTAATTCCAGTCGAACACTCATTCCTTTTATGATCTTCCCAGGATTTACAGGATCTAGATGGTACTCAACCATTGGATTCACCCAGACCGTGTTGCCTACAGCTAGCTCAATCTGTAAGTGGTGGAAGAAAAAATGTGTATTAATTTCTGTACAATCTGCACGCAACCTTAACACTTCCTACAGCAGAAAACTTACTTTAGCATTAAATATTTTGTCGCTCGTGAGCTCCTTCGCCTTCTTGTTACAAAAGGGAAGATACTCCATTTCATCGTCCACCGGTTTCAAATTCGCCAAGATCAATTCAACAATCAGTGGAGACCACTGCTCATAGTCAGGTTCCAAAGAAAATATCTCATCAGCCGAAACATTCAGAATTGATCCCGTGTCCTGGCAAACAACCCGGACGGTTTTCGGGCTGTTATCTCGAACGTCAAGTGTTAAAACCGTACTCAATTGCCCCCTCGTGTAGCTCTCAAACTCTGGACTCGGATCAAAAACGGCACACTGTGTCCCCATTTTCCAGCAAGTCATCTTCACTCTACCAAATTGCAAAAGAATTTAAAATAGACTAAACATTACTAAACAAGGTCAATTTTGATGAATATTATTCCAATATACCGATTATTCTCGTTTGAGTAAAATTCGTTCATGGTTTTACTCCTCTTCTTCAATTCATTGATATAAGACTGCTCGCAAACCCTTTTCCCGCTGTTGTACTTAAAGTGACGGAGTAACTGAACATCGTACTGACTAGGACCTTTGCATCTTACAACACGAACTTCCAGCTGTATATTCAAAAGCATAACAAAAACTAATTAAAGCAATATACTCACAAACAAAACTCGTGCACATAATCAATAAGCTATTATAACCTCTCCGCTAACAGGAGCAGTAGCGACTTTGACAAGATCATCTTTGCTGAAAAAATGCTTGGACGAGCAGTACTCCTGGCCTACCAAGTGGTTACAAAATCCAAACAGTTTGACACCTTCGCATAAAGGAGAGGCATCATTACCTCTGCCTTCAATTTCTCTCTGTCAAAATTTTTTAAAAAATCAAATTAATTTCATATTTGCTATCTTAAAGGCATTTTACATGTACATTAAATTTTTAATTACGAATTTACTTGAACAGCGACAGTTTTGAGATGGTTAGAAAATGAGACAAGACTTTGGTTGAGACACTGGGTAAACTTGTACATGTCGTAAAAATTCTCCTCCGAGCCGGTAAACAACAAATGGGTAACCAATTTCTAAACAGGGACGACAAAAATATTACACTTACAAGTTTCACGTAAAAATCAATCCATGACTCAATCAATCAATTCAACAACTCACACAATGGTCTGCGTCAATTGTTTTTTTCAAAACTTTGCGGATGTTTTCCCACATATACCCGAACCTTTCTGCTGCAACTGATCGCTTGACATCACCCCTCTGTTGCAACTGAGGACTGTCGAAACAAATAAGGCATGACGCATCGGTGATATTAGTCCCTCGAATTAAATCATCGGAAATCACCAGTACATTAGGTATGCGTCGTTTCCACTTGTCTGAAAAGCCAGTCACAGTAGCAGTAACAGTTACGTGTTTCATAATTATCAAACAATCTGCACCAGTCCGCTCCTTTAATTACTTACTTTCTAAGTCGGAAGTCTTAAAGGTTGGCGTTGCAAGCTGAGAATCAATACCAGCGTCCTTGAGAAACAAATAGACACTCTCTGCAACGTCGGCAGTACTGCAGGCAACAATAATCTTTTCGAGTGTTAAATCGTTGTTCCGAAACAGTTCTGAAAAACCAAATCCAACATGAGTTCTTCTTTAATTTCTTTAAAAAAATATATAACATACGCTACGCCTCACCCTGAAGTTTGAGCGTTCGGCTGTCTTCGTTTTCGACGTGGTGAACATTCCATATGATTTTTCCAAACCGAATCACTTGATTAACTGCAGCAATACACACAACTGAACTCCCTTCTCTGGAAACAATTTCAAAAAGCTGCTCCACGTCCTCGGACCATTTACTTCCAGATAATACAAGTTGGATGGAACGAGAGGTCGGCACGTTCGTAGACATGGTTCTTGCGCACCCTATTAACCGCAGGAGGTCATCCCGAAACTTTATTGCGTAACACTCAATCTCTTCAAACACTATGAACTTCAATCTGTAAAATCAAAAACTGCATTTAACAAACAAAACCACAGACTACGCAGTTGTTAAACTCGATTGTCTCACCTTTCAAACATTTTCGTTCCAATGTTGCTCCTTTGCAGTAGGGAATTCAAGTCGACGATGCTGACAATCAGTATGTTTATCCCGGATGGAAGTTCTCTGTCAGACTTCTTCAAGAACTTTGCGCCTACCTGTAAATGCGGACTAAAGCAAAGTAGGGAGGAAACTGTCGATTCCAAAGTAGTTCCCGTTGCAGGCGTTTTACACACTATAATAACTTCCGGATAGCTTGCCTTCCCTTGAAATGCAGATTTCTACAAAATAACATAAATTACTTGGTAAAAGAGGCAAAGACAAAATTAAACATTGAAAAATAGTAGCACTTGCCTGTGCTGGGTCTTCGAGGCCTTCGCACACAAGTCGTATAATCGGAAGAAGGTAAGAAAATGCTCTAATAGATTTTCCATTCTGACTCCTTGATCCACCCGGAGAAATAATGACAACGTCCGAGCCATGAACAATTTGTGGAGCAACGTATTTTTGCAAGTCGGACAACTCCGATCCTCCAATAGACGTCAACGCCTACTCAAAACAAAGCAGGGTACAATCTTCATATCACAATCAATCCAACGAATAGTCTTATTAGCAACAAACAAACCTTCTGAATATGCGATGGCAAACGAAACTCTTCCGTCGTGGTGTACGGCTTCCGCACACGATCTCCCCGGATAAGCAGACGGCCCGGAATACCATCAATACGTCTTACTAATTTGACCTCCTTCCCCTTCAATTTTGAAGAATCACTGGAGAGGTGTTGCAGATCCGTGTAAGACGTTAAATCCGGAGCCAGGTTTTCGGTTTTCTCATTTATCGTCACATTCGTCACCGCTTTTTCACCACTAGGTTTCCTTTGAGATTGTTTAGCTTCTCCTCTTGGTGAGCGTTTTCGAACGAGATTCTCTTCTGATAATGGTTCCAAACTCGGGCTTAGCTGAGAATTTAGCAAGTGCTCATCACGCAATGCAAGATTCTTTTCTACCAGCATGCCAATCAGAGATTCCGTAGCTGACTGTGTTACACGAAAAATATCCCCATACACCGTTCCATTGTTGTTAGTCTTTCTAACGTCCAAACGGATGTGTTGCACCCCATCATCGCACAACCATTCATTCACGAGTTTGCTCGTCCTGTTCGACCATTCCGAAGTCCGTCTACGGAACAATGGATTACATTGAAGGTTTTCCGTTTATAAGATGTAACAAACAGACAGAGTTAAATTAAGTTAATTAAAGATCCTTACGTGACACAAGAATGGCTGCTTCCCATGGCTTTCTTTGCGAGATCCATTACCACTCTACATGGATACACGCCAACCAGGTTCACTGTCACCGTTCGTGGCATCTCTGCGTACTGTCGTTCTAAATCTAATCCAGCAACATTTGCTTCAGATAGTTGTCTGTAAATTGAAACAAATTGTAAAAATCCTCGTCTCCCTGTTCATTAAAATTAACCAACACACATAAAATCAGGGAAGTCTTACTCGAGCATTCCATAATCATACAAAAACACGTCGTATAAATATTCATTGTCATATTGGCAGCCCCGAATGACAGCCCGAACAATTCCTCTCTTGTACCCTCGCAAGTCTCCTGACACTATTTTTGCCAAGACATGCTGAAATTGATAAGCACAAAGAGAGAAACATATTATTTTATTGCACTTCCCTACACTACACCTCAACCATTATGAATCGAAAATGTTACCAGTCATTCGAACTTACATTTCCAATGTCAAAACAGCGTTTCCTCCCACCGTCTTCATTCCTTCTGCCCCAGTCCCGCTCCAGCTTCTGCTCCAATTTCAAGTAGTCATCCTTCTTCTTCTCGAAACCGCTGTCTAGTCCTAAATTGATGCAGCCTGCATCAACCACGCTGATAAGCCTGTACGTGTCTTTACCCATTGTCTCGAGTTATTCTGTCGGTTATATATGGAGAAACTTTCTTCCAACGAACATGCTCCTCCTCGCCAGCCACCTCGTACTTGTGAACCGACCAACTTAGGCACTCCTCATGATGTCCGTGAAGCCTTTCATGTCAACTCAGCGGCCCAAAGAAATACTGAAACAAACAAGAAGCTTTTAGCAAACTCGAAATACCACTTTAAACGGTATTAACAATATTACATATTAAGATACAATACTCAACTTCAGACATTCAACAACCCGATTTCAATATTATTACCAAACTTGGATTTCCTTGAATTCACAACATTTTTACATATCCACCCAACGATTTGCCTACAAATTACCTAATTTTCATAATACACAAATGACTACTCCTAATTTCACAATCAAATGTTTGTCTGACATCAATTCACAATTTGGAATGGCAAATCAAATGACAACTTTACTCACAACTCTTACCTCAAACTCCTTCGTTTCTTCTGCAAAACAGACTAAAAAAATCACAGTTAACAAGCAACTTCCTCCAGGGGCTCTTAAAGGTTCCACCTCCTCCACCCTCGAAGACAATTTTGTTGAATTCTCACCGACCAAGTTCACTAATCTTCTGCATTTGCATCGGAGCACATGCAAAACAAAAAAGGATGTATAAAAAATGCATTTTGTTGTGGATCGAGTAATCTAGCTTCTCTCCCTGGAATCTTTGCCGCGTCCATTTTGTCGCCACATGACTCGCCTGGAGTGAGTGTAGACTGCCTCAGACATTGGACGCTGTGGCAGACAAAGGCTACGGACTCCAGGCAAATGTATGAGGACTGTAGTTATTTATGCAATTGATAAGTCATTAAAAGATAAGCACACTCGGACGACTGAGAATGCTAAATGCTGAAAATCATGAGCTCAACAAATGAAGTTAATTTTTGTAAGTTATATTCAGTAGTAGTACGCTAATTGACCTGCAAAGATAACCCTCAACGGGTTATCGATCGCATTCATCAACAAAAACGAATCTTATAACAAAACGAATGAGATTTTGAAATACTTAAAACTCGAATTTAACATGAACATTTATAAATTATACAAGGTGATCCATCTCTCGACATGTTAAAAATATAGACATTTGTAAATAATCATCTGTGGTTAGATAAGTGTTCAGATAAGGCGGAGAAAGAGACCAGAGATAGTAGCAGTCGCAACTGCCCCAATGACTGGCATCCAAACGGCGATGGACGTCTCCAAGTCCCATGGATCTTGTGCAGGGGGTCCACTCCGAATGTCTATTCGGCCATTTTTCCCTCGAGGTGATATTTGTGGGAGCCTCCGCGTCGGGGCGTCATACCCAAGGTCAGAAGGGCTGAACTGGATGTCTTCATCATCTTCGCTGAACAAGTAGTTGTCCTCCTCGTTTTCTGATCCGCCGCCGATACGGTGACCAAGTGCGGGTTGATGGGGAACATCTTCAATATGCCCTTTTGCAACGTAAAACGCGTTGATCTTTGGATTGTCTGCTGGGCCTTTGACGAAGTCCAGGCTTATCTTCCCTTTTCGAATGGGGGACGACTCGGAGCCGACGAGTAGCGTTTTCCCGTTGTCAGACACAAAAAATGGGATGACTTCGTCGTACGCGGTGTTGTAGCCGGCTGCTGCGAAAATGTCGACGTTTTCTAGGATCTTGTGTTTCGAGTTGAGCCCCACGTGGAATACCTGCACGGCAAAATGATAAGCTCTGAGATAACATTACGAATCACAAAAATTAAGTAATGAATGATTAAATAAACTGATTATTAACCTTTTGACCAGGTGCTCGAAAGTAGACTTCAGCGAACTTGAGCACGAGAACATAAGCGCCATCGTCCTTGATAGGAATCTCGTAGCCAAAGGTCGACGAGCTGTACCGCTCCGTTTGATACAGGACCTCGTCTTCGTATGCCGAGCGATCAATGTTCCACCTCATTCCGTAGTCAGAAGCGACTCCAGCGGTTGATGGATCTTTGGAGTAGATCACTCCATGAATGTCTTGGTGCATCTCTCCTCCTGCGTTGATGGCAAAAATTGGTTTCAGTTGTTGTCCATTCGCAGAGGTTATCCTCAAAGTTGTGAGAATGCAGAGTAGCAGCCAGAAGTTGAGGACCTTACGACGAGTCGGTGCCATTTCAGTCTCTGTAATTTAATGTCTGTTTTTTACTGGATTTGGAGTCCAAATTTGGGACCAAGCTGGAAAACAACAAGGAGATATTTTTAGGCGCTGATTCTGATAATATGAAGAATGACCCTCTAAACCTCAATTCCCTGGTATACTCCCACTCGTATAAAAATATGATTTTTATCATTGCCAGATATGTTTAGGCTTAAAACAGAGAGGGATCGTATAAAATTTGACATCATATATTATTACAGCACGAAGTACGGTAAAGCCTAGAAATCTGATCTGAAAATGGTCTAAAAAGTTTGGTTTCAGGTGTCATTGTACATATTGTATGCAATACGGATTTCTGCTTTGTTCATCATCGATCGTATTACTTTTAAGTTTAGGTTTACTTTACACTTTACAGAACGTTTTTATGGTACTGCTATGTGCTATCACAATCCGTTTTTTGCTGATATCCAGTAACGGTTTGTAGACTGTTACACGGAGCTAAGAATATATTGACACAAGTGTCCGAGTCTGATTGAAAATGCGTATGATTAGTTTGATTAAAAAAAGGGTTATATATACAATACCCATACAGAATGCTTCGGTGTTCGGTGAAAAAAAGTGCTCTGTAGAATTGAAATAGGAAAGGTAATTACTTTCCAAATGTATTTGTATATAGTCGCAATTTCAGCAGGAATACAATAAAAATTAATTAATCGTGAAGTCGCATCCAATCATGCATTATGAATGCATGATTGGATGCGACTTCACGATTAATTAATCACGAACGGTTAATGGAAAAGATAATTATCAATATGATTACCTCGTGTTCATTCGACGCGTCAGTTAAAAAGTGCTTCAAATTAGCGATTTCTGACAGCGAGACAGGTTAAATTCCAGATAATCGCTTTAGTAGCTTTCAAACTCAAACACATTATAGCATGCACATTCTACTACTACTTTCCACTCTGATTGCAATATTTTCTTGGAAGTTATAAAACAAACAGATGGACTTGTTAAGTTGTTAATATAGAAGTTCTAAACTGGAACAGAAAACCCTGTGTCAAATTGGAACAATGCTCTTAAATGAATTTGCTTTCAGAACAGTTAATACGAAATGTAGTATGCCATAAAACTAGTGTGACAACTCCACACACACTGGTGTGAGTATTGTTTTACAAATAAGAATACTAATATACCAGTTGCACGTATGTGTATTTATTGATTTTCATAACAAGTGTGACAACTACTTATTCCGTAATAGAAAGTGTCCTAGTTTCTTCTTACAGTCTCCGGTTTCTACTTTAAACTGAACCGAGTCGTTAACACAAAAAAGACAATACACTTGCATTCCACGAGCACCGAAATTCCATATTGTTTATACTACGTTCATTGAATTGAGAACGGACGGGAATAGTTCTAAGAAATCGGTTAGCCGCAAGAAAAAAACCTCTTTATCAACATGTATTGTAATAATTTCCACCTATGCAACGATACTACTAATAAGGAACATCAATAGCTTTTGTACAGTGGAAAGGCTTAGTATCCATTCAAAAGTGAAGCATTGAATTTTGTGGCTTCGTTCGGTTCAAGTTCAACAAGTGTATTACAAATTGATATTAACATTCTAATAGAAAACTTAAATCGCATGTCGGAAGTGTTTGTGGTTACTCTACAATGCCTATTATGAGCTAATAAGAAGCTTATACAATATGCCAAAGAACAACGCAACAAGTAATTTACAATCGTAAATGATCGAATTCATAACAGATATAAAACAACAGTCCTGCAGAAAACAACTGATACTTAACGCTACACACGAAGATTCACAGGGTAAAGATTAATTCATGTACATACTCCTCCTAAGCAATTAGTAAATTATAAGAACAAATTAGTTTTGACTAATCTAATCACGTAGTGATACGTAAAACTAGTGCATCATCAATAAGTTTGATATCCGTTTTCAACTTTTCATACATCCTGCTCATCCATCAAACTATCAGATCCGGCTCCACACTCTGGGCATTCCCGAATGCCATCACGATTCTGTACATAATAAAATCAGGAATGCTTTAGTTATGACAAGCGCTAACCATATGCTCCGGACGCATACCTGTATCATAAGCAAGTGAATGAAATTCGTACCACGACATGCACTGGACATCTCGTCGTTTTTCGAACTCCTCTTGCGTAATAGCCACAGCATGTGCACAAAATGTAGCTGTTTGTGGGTGAGCGACACAAACAATCAATTTCACGGTTAGCTCCTGGGTTTTGAGTGGAGGGTGGTGCAACTGGCGCAGGAACAGCTACAAGTAAAGGTTCCTCTCTGCCTCTTTCCATTTCGGCAGCCTGTTCAAAGTGCTCAATAGTGTACTGCTCCATGTACTCAGGCGCGTGAATCGGCTGCACAATTGGTTGAGGAATAGTGTCCAGTCCGTGCTCTCGCAGGTCTCCGCCCTTGCAATTTGGACATTTCACCAAGTCCATTAAAAATAGTTCCTAACCAAAAATTCAACAAGGTTATGAGAATACTGAGAACAATGTTAGCAAATCATGAGATTCAAAAAGAATTTAATAATATGTCCAATACCCGCGGGTGCTCCACACATGCCTTCCTAGCCCTCACGTTGACCATGCGGTGCATACAGTCACCACAATAAACCGTCGTTTTCGGACGTTGGCAAAAGCCACAATCCGCTGGAGGAACTCCAACAGCCTCAGAAACTTTCTTCTTTTCATACACCATTGTTGCACCTGAAATACACACAAATACACAAATCAGAACAAACCAACTACAAACTGCTGACTCCTAAAACGTTTATAAAATTACAAATTAAATTTAGAATTAAAGAGAAGAATTAAACCACCTGTTGCTTCCAATCTTTTTCACAACAAGTCAGATAACGTCAATTTCTAGGTAAAAACAAAAAATTGGAAATATTAAAAAACCAACGAAAAAACAATGTCGGTTGTACCTCTCCGTCAACTGTTCCACTTTCAACTTCACGCCCACCCGTATTTACCTTCATACAAAAAGTAATACAAAACAGTAAGGCACATCCAACCTCAATCAATACTCATCAACCAAAATGTAAAAGAAAATGAATGAGATGCAAATGACAACAGGGATTGACGTTTTGCATAAAAATCTCATAAAAACCTCAAATGATGCATGCTCCAGTCAGGAGTAGACTATTATCCAAAACCAAAACCAAAACTTTCACTTTCGATACCTTTTGAACTGTCAACTTGATCAACACTAAAAAAGAACGAAAGATTCTATAACCTACATATTTTTCACATATAAACCCTGTGTCGCAAGAGAAAACTAGCCTACTCTCCGCTGCTCGAGTGGGGAGTATGTGAGCATTTTTTATGCACATGATAATATGCTAATTTTCTCGCACTTTACCCCATGTTTTGCATAATGTGCAAACTACTTGCGAACTCGAATCATGCAAACAGTCGATGACCCTTATAATTCAGAGGTGGAAACGTAAAATGATAAGGAGCTTGATAAACAGGGACCTTTTTTGTAACCTTTGTGATTAATTTTTATGGTTCAAGATGAGGTGGAGGGCTTCAGGGATTATCTTGATGATGATATGGCTTCAGCCCTCGAATGGTGACTTGGTCCAGTCGAGGTTCCTCCTGGAGCCTGGAGAAGAGTTTGACTTGATGCACTACGTAATTTGGAAAACAGCCGAAGCATTTCCGTTGGAAGCCTTCATTGACGATGGACAACTTATCCAGAGGGTGGACCGAGCTAACAAGATGTCAGAGTATAGGAATTTGGTTCGGCGACAATTGGGAGGGACCTCCTCCAGTGGGAGTTCGGAGAAGGGTTCAAAGGAGGAAGAAGAGGGGGAGGTGGTGTTTCAGAGAAAGTCCAAGGACTTTGGAGAGGTCGTAGTGTTTCTCAGAGGGAACGAAGATAAGGTCAAGGTGTTTGGGAGGAAGCGGGTCTTTGTCGTCTTGAGGCAGCATCCGAAGTCGAGGAATGGAAGTTATTTTGTCAACTACGCTTATCTTCGGTACGCCACCAATTCGGAGAAGGCAATCTGTGGGCAGACTTACTTGAGGGAGCGATTGTGCTTCGAATGGGGCGAACCTTGGGACGGGATTCGGACGGAGGTGAAGGCCCCGTATAAATACATCGGGTGGGGTGACTGCTTATCTAGTTTCTTCACGACTTGTCGCAGACACTCAAAGACTGAAGGCAATGTTGAAGATAACGTGTTGGATTCGGAGGATAAGACCTCGGTTGCGGACCTGATTGAAGGGATTGGACCGCTGAACAAGAATGCGCCTTTGGAAATCCCTTATCTTTTGCCTCTGGAGTACGACTATCCTGGATTAGACGGTTCGACAAACTTTGAGCTTTTTTGGGATCTAGATAACAACCGTCAGGAAGGCTACCATGTGCGGGAGCTTATCAAAGAGAACTCAGTAATTGACTCTCCAGAGTCGGCAGGACTGTTGGTTCCGAAAGACGGGAAGTTGTCGGGGTTCAACTCTGGAGGTGTTGAGAGGGAGCCGTGCTTAGTCTCAATTATGGAGCACGCGACCGAACACTATGTCGAGAAGTACGAAGGGAAATCCCACGAAGACCATGCGAATGCCACGGAGAGTCCTTATGATAAGATGAAGGGACTTGTTAAAGAGCGGGCTGCATTAGTTCAAGAAACTCGTGAACTCCACGAATTCATTCACAACCAAGCGAGGTGGCTCGGTTTCGGGGAGTACGTCCAGCTCAAGGATGACTCTGACAACTTGACAGCGTTCCAAGAGACTTTGGCGGTGAAGACTAATTTAGAGCGGTTGGAGGAGAGAGAGACTCGGCTCAAAGAGATTGACAAGGAGAGTCGGATACTGGAACGGGAGAAGCAGTCCAAGGTGGTTTTTCTCAGTATGTCAGACGTGTTCCAGAATCCGGGGTGGAAGTTTGCAGAGTTTGCTCACGACAAGAGTCGCTTCAAGTTGGGAGCCTCCACCTGGAAGGAGGGGGTTGAGTTTTATGGATTCGGTACTTGTGAGTACAAACCACTCTCATCAAAAGAAATTCGGAAGGTGGAAGAGTTCAAGAGGGGAGACGAAGATTTGTCTGAGGCAGACAAGAAGAATGCCACCGTTCGGTTGGTAGACTTTTATTTGAGAGTTCTTCGTCTGCAATGCACCCCAGAATCGAAGCATTACTTGATTTATTTGGTGGACCAAGGGTACTTGGAGGTGGAGGGGATGACCTTTGACATTCCGGAAAATCTGACAGTCTTGTAAGCAGAATTAATTATTTTATCTTAAACAAAAGTGTAACGACTTGCTCTAGTCGAAGGTTATTATCGTTATTGAAGACATTTGGGGTAACTTGCAAATTTTCCAGGGGAAAGCCCAAGTTGTCTGTAGCCGAACTCAGGATGTTGGCAGCCTCCCTTGAATTCTCCGTCTTCACTCAAGTGTACGTAAGTTTCCGTGGAAGAGCCTCACCACCCCTGCTCCCCATTTCGAACATTTCTAGAACCGTCGACTTTGTCACCCGGTTTTCCGCCGCGTTCGTCAAGAGTGCTCGCACACATGCGGACGCCCACTTTGTGAAAATGACCCGCAACCTATTGATAACCCTGAAGGGGATCATGACCAGACTGATTCAGGACCAGGAGATTCTTGACGTTCATTGTAAAGGGAAAATTGAAGGAAAATCAAAATCTGATGGGTGCAAGCAAGTCTATCACAAGAATCATCAAGAGAAACTAGCGGTCAACTCGGCGATTCAGTGGGTGGTACATGGGCTGGCCATTTTGGAGATGAGTCGAAACATGAACACGAAGGAAATGCTCCAGCGGTTTTACAGAGACAACAAGGTTTCAATTGAGTTAGGGCTCACGTTTTATGAGTTTGAGTGACATGGTTTCGATGATAAGCTAAGCAAGTGCCTGTAGACTCGAAAGGTCTCTAAATGTAAGATATAGGTAATTATCATAAGATTATGCAAAAATCCTTGACACAATCTTTAGCTTCGGCGTGTGGCTGCAGTATCGATTATTAGCCATTAAATTAATCACTCATTCGACAGCGAAAGCGTAATTGCCAAATTGAAGCGTTTTATTGTGTCGTCAATTCACTTTCGGCAGTAGAACGAAACTGCTACAATTACCCACAGAACAACGCCATCGCTCTAGTTTAATTTTCTCCATAAAAACACAATGGCGGATCTCAACCAACGACATTGGACATCTTCTTCAATACGTCAAGGTCGTCGTATATGGAAATCGCGTTAAAGTTATCTCTTGATTGCAGTTACTTTAATGGACATCGTCAGAAGACGATAAAGATTAATTTGACTTAATTGTCGCTTTCTTCTTTACTTTCAGACATTCTTTTTCTTAGGCTGGGAGGAAGCAGTGGCGTCCATCCTGGCCCCACCTAATTTTTTTTCTCCCAAAGCTCCTTCCTCTTACGCTAGGCCATTAAAGTTCCAAGTTTTCGTCATGATGGGCCCCATCGTGACGCAGAGTCCCTTCAAGTTACTCCTTAGACTTGGAGCCCTTGCCTCTATCCTTCTAGCTCAACTAAGCCACGCCCAGCACGGGGGCGTTCTGAGCAAGCGAGAGACAGCCCTCATTCCTCTTCTCGAACACCATGCGACTACCTTGGACATTGTAAAGTTTATGCATGACCCTGTCCTCCATCAAACGCACTCCACAACCAGATACGTCAACCCGAAGAAGCAGGCTCCTCTCAACGTCGTGTTCGAGAAGAGGAATCCCGAGCAAGGGAAAGATGCCATCATCATCAGCAGCGCAGACATGCTCTTCGCCGTTCCCCACCCGAGAGGGACGAAGAAGCGACAGTTTGTGCTGTTGAGGAAGTCTCCAAACGCGGTTCCAATCATGAGGGATAACGTGCCGTACTTTGCGTCCTTCGTTTATGTTCGGTAAATTTGAATAAGCATATTGTGATCAAAGTTAGTGTAGGCAACGTAATATTAGGTGGCGTTTTTTGTTTCAGGGACGTCTACGTCAACGACACGGTAAAGCCCACTGAGTTGATTGATCTGTTGGGAGTCCCAAGCGTGCCAGAATGGGACATTTGGGAGCAGAGGACGAGGAAATTTTATCCGGGGTGGACCAACTGCGAGATGACCATGCTTTTCACTTGCGCCTCCATCAAAGCCATGGCAGAAGATGCGATGGTCCACATCATCAAGGAGCAGCGAAGGAGAAAACGGAATGCAGAACTTGGCATCATCGAACCGACTCCTGAAGAACTGGCGAAGAAGAAGAAGAGGAGCGTGGACTGCGAAATTGATCACGAAGGAGCAAGTCTGGACCGTCAGAAACGTCAAGCGAAGCCCCCACCTCCACCTCAACTCATTCCGATCCAAGGAGAACCCGGACATGATCCAGGAGACATCAACGATCTCTACTTGGACTTTGATCTGCACCGTTTGGAAGACTTGTTGAAGAAGCATGATGACAAAATGGCGTTGGAGGCGAAAGTGAGGAGACGACGAGAAATTATTTTGAGACGTTTGAAACGCTACGGGTGGCCAGATGCGAAGGGAGAAGAAGGTGCTGGCCAGATGGGAAGAGGTATGGCACCTGGAGGTGGAGGTGGAGGTGGAGGTGGAGCAGGAGGTGGTGCCGGAGGAGGGAGTGGAGGTGGCATGAAGGCTAGTTTTAACCTGGGAGGAATGCTTGGTAGGCAAAGATATATAATGATTGCAGTATATCATTCTCTTTCATTGTAATACAACGGATTGTTTTACTCATTAGGCGGAGGAAAAGGGGGAGGTGGTGGAGGGTTGTTTGGTGGATTGTTGGGAGGAGGCAAAGGAGGCGCGGGTGGGAAAGGTGGTGGCGGTGGCGGTCTTGGCGGAATATTTAAGGGTCTCGGAGGATTTTTAGGTGGAGGTAAAGATGGAAAAGATGGAGGAAAAGGTGGCGGTGGAGGTCCTTTGGGATTTCTTGGGGGTCTTCTCGGGGGCGGAAAAGACGGAGGTGGCGGACCTCTTGGAATGATTACAGGAGTTCTTGGAGGGCTCACTGGTGGGTTGCTCGGAGGCAAAGATGGGGGTGGACCTTTGAGTATGATAACTGATGTCGTCGGTGGCCTCACTGGTGGATTACTTGGAGGTGGACAAGGTGGTGGGGGACCGCTAAGTATGATAACTGATGTCATCGGTGGTCTCACGGGTGGATTGCTTGGAGGTGGACAAGGTGGTGGGGGGCCGCTAGGTATGATAACTGATGTCATCGGTGGTCTCACGGGTGGATTGCTTGGAGGTGGCGGAGGTGGGGGCCCACTAAGTATCATAGGGGACGTCGTCGGTGGGTTAACTGGAGGCCTTCTTGGAGGGGAGGGAGGAGGCGGTATAGGAGGACTAATTGGATCACTTGTTGGTATGCAAAAATATCTTGCCTTGGCATTCACGCTGAGAAAAGTCAGATGAAACTCGATAAAATGGTATTTTGCAGGTGGCAAAGACGGACCATTGGCTGCTGTGGGAGGGCTCGTTTCTGGTGTTTTAGGACCCGACGGACCACTCGGTATAGTAGTGGAGAAAATTTCTGGTTATAGTAGCAAGTGCCCAATTGGATTGGATTCGTAATATTCACTTAATTTTCATTTATCCCCAGGATCGATTTTGGGTGTCGCTGGAAATTTACTTGGAGGAGTCACCGACGGAATTGCAGGCTTAGCCGGAGGATTGGCGGATACTTTGGTAAATATTTTAAATTCATCTGGTTGTGTTTAACTAGATCTAAGATTTTATTTAAGATTAATCGTTATAATTTTTATTAGATTGGTACTGTGGCCGGAGAAGGTGGCATTGCAGACATGATTGGTGAGCCAGACCAAAACATTCTGAAATAAAAATTCTGAAGAGAGTTTCAAGCTGTCATAAATGAGGATGTAAAACGCAATGGTTTCTTGTAGGTGGAGTGCTTGGAGGACTTACAGGGGGCCCAGATGGACCATTGGGTAAGGACTTTAATAATAGATTTACAAGATAGTCCGCATAAATATATATTACAGCATTAATTTAGAATTACGACTTTGCATTACTAGGTGCTCTTAGCGGACTGTTGGGACCTGCAGCGTCACTCCTCAATCCCTTCATTGACATTGTCGGAAGTGCGGGTAATCTTATCAGGGAGTTGCCAGGTCTCGGTTTGGGCCTTGCTCATGGGGTCATGGATGCGCTGTCTCCGATTGCTGATGCAGTCGGAATTGGAGCACTCGTTGACAGTTTGGGGTTGGGAGGAGTTTTGGACACGGCGAGTGGGATCGTGGATTCAATCTTGTCTACAGGTTAGTGTGCATGCTTGTCTGGGGCAGTTTGGGACACAAACGTTCGGAAGGAAGTAATCATGGGTGTAACTCAAATTAATCGAAAGATAATTTTGGGGTTTTTAGGAGAGAAAGTCTTGTCCGCTTGGGATTCAATTGGCAACTCCCTGATTGATGGAGCGGCTACGGCTCTCACGAAAATCGGACTTCCTCCAGAGTTCGCAAAGCTGGCTGCTGTCGCCACACAAGTCGCTTTCAACAGTGTCAGTCTGGTCGGTAAAGGCTTTTGGCTGGGATGGCGAGCCGGGATTGATGCAATTGGTTAGTCACTTCTTCACAACGACATGAGATTTGGAAGTAATATCTGACACAAATGAATCGCTTAGGTTCCGGATTGAATGGAGGTCGATACCAAGGCCAGGGTTTTGGGCCGGATGGAGTGAAGCCCAATACAAACCAGATTTATGGAATTCTTTGTCCTGGGCAGCCGAAGGATTTCTTCTTTCCACAGGGAGCCGTGCTTCGAGCCGTTTTTAGACATGAACAACATGGCGAATTGGGAGGTTTCTTTGAGCCTCAAGTTCATCCACAGGTATGCATCATAGTTGAAACCCGGATTTTTTTTCTTTCCGTAAGATTTAATAGTAATTGTTCATGCTTTCCAGGACTCTGCGTTTTACGCCGATGCGACTGATGACAACGAAAGCAAGTACTATGACAAGCTTGGCCGTCTCATTCCAGAAGGATTCAAGCCACCACAAGGAGCCGTAGATGTTGGAATCGTGGGAAAGCTGGAGGCTGGGAACAAATTCGATCCGGAATCCACTTGTGCGAACGCCGTCTTCCACAAGAACGACCCCGAATGGAAGGACAAGGTGTGGATGCCGCCAGAGACCGAGAGAAAGGCGCCAGAGCGACCCAGTAAGACTCCAGACGGGAAAACGATTTTGTACGGATACCTCATGCAAGGGATTGAGCAGTCTCCTCACATTTTTATCGCGGAAGGGGACACTCTCAGTGGATTCTTCACTGCTGAAGATGAAGATCATCCGGAAATAATGGAAACTCCTCATGGGATCCTCACACCATCCCATCCAGCCGGGCATGCTGTTTTTGCGGCAGAGTTGGCAGCGGAGGTGGAGAATATCAAAGAAGTCAAAGGTAGATTGATATGTTGGTTAGCTTTTTTTAATTACTCGGAAGATTAGGCACGTACTCAAAGATAAGTTTCTTGAACGCAGGTGTTTTCATGCCGGATGCGTTGAATGCTGCTGGTGGCATCAGTGGACGACTCAGCAGGTGTGTCGAAGGAAACGAGGATTCCGTGCGATTCTCCTTTGTTTTGGATAAACCAGCGACGGAATTCATGTTCATTCAAGGGACTCCCGAAGCGGAAAACGTATGGAATGTCTACTTGTCGGAGGACGAGTGGAAGTATGTGCCACCTCCAATTCCCCCTGTGCCTGACGCGCCACCCCCAAAGAAGAAGAAGAAAGGTGGGGATGGCTTGCTTGGCAGTCTTGGTCTAGGTGGGAAAGCCGAACCGGAAGAAGTGAAGCAAGAGCAGGGACTAAAAGTTACCACTAAACAATCCACTGCCTTCATTCCATTAAAGTTCCCAATAGAGGGTGTGCTCCTCGCTATCGATACAAAGAATCCTGCTGCAACTGCAAAAAATGCGATGGTAGCGAAAGCTACAGCGGATGGCACGGATGGTACGTTGAAAGTGACCGTCGTTACAAAGGCTGACCCGACAGCACCAAAACTTACGATTACCTGGCCCTCCGTTGGAATATTTGTACCTATGGGCTTCGCAAAATCAGATGGAATTCCTGGTGCCCTCACATTGGACGACAAGGAGAAGTCGGGACAGCTTAAACTTGCCAAATTCGAAAACCACATTTGGACTCCTGACCAGCAAATCTGGTTACCACAAGGATTTGGCGGTGTATCCGCGAGAGCCGGTGGATCTATTAACGCATCCTCCGCTGGAGTTCCTGGTGTTGCAAGTGAGCCTGTCGACGCTCCCATCAAACCACGCAGCTTCAAGTTTGGTCGCATGTTTTCTGGTAGCGCAGACATGACTGCGACGAACATCAATGAGCTGCCTCACGAGTACACCAAAGGACACTACTTCAAGGACCCCAAATCCCCAAAGCCCGTCTTTGTTCCAAATGAAGGCGTGGCCGGCGTATTTGCTCCGGATGACGCCAGTAAACCGGAGGAGGGCAAGTTTTTCCCAGCAAATGAGAAGGCAGGATCTCCGGCACAGTTCATTTTCACAAATCCTGCCAACTCCCTCAAGGACGGCACGCCTGGCAAGTTTGTGGCCATTTCCAAGGATGGCAAGCCGATGGAAGGATTCTTTTCCGCGTCATTGGGACCAGACACGCTCGTCGTTCCCCCCGAAGTTGAAGTCATGGCGGGATCAGAACAAACCAAAGTGAAGGAGGTGAAGCAGGAAGAATTGTCACCGGAAGCGAAAGCGAAACTCACTCCAGACCACAAGCAACCAAAGAAACCTCCATTGAAGTACGCCCTGGTTGGTAAGTCAAATTGGATTATTTTTGCACTTTGTGAAAAATTTAGGAAATAATGAACAATGTATTTATGTGTGGAGACGTTGGAGGTGGATTCAAGGGAGTGATTGCAGAGGGGGCAGAATCACTGGATGATCCAAATAACCCCATCTTCCAGCAATACGTACAGTACCGAGCTCAGCACGACGGTGACGTCAATCCATGGGGCGAAGTTCACGTGGTAGACCCGATTGAAAGACAGCCAGCGGAGGCACAAGCTGGGG
>JAHZMW010003943.1:0-13958 GCA_027743745.1 Alloscopus bannaensis
CTGCTGCCAGTTGCGTCTCAAAAATTCGATTATATATTTGTTCCAGGGGACGGTTGCCTGAACGTAGGAGCCCTTTTATTCGTCCCAAATGATTTTCAAATTTGAATGTGCTAAAATTATCAAGTACGCCGAAGGTTGCACTGTCATTACAAATATGTATTAGATTGTGCACATTATATGACAGATTCTCTGACCCATACAAATCAGGAATACACCTCACAAAATACTCTAAAAGGCTGGAAGCATAATCAATGTATTGTGCAATCAATGTTTTGCTAACAAGTATGGTAATAGCAACATGTAAACAGAGAAAATGTTTGTAATAAGCTTCCGGTAAAATTCCATTCAAAACAATAGGACCACAATATAGAAGGAATGACCTATATTCGGTAGCCTTCCAGTTGCTTAAATGGCAAAGACTACGAGGTTTTCTAGCAAAGTCTGAAGAAAAGTATGGTTTGAGGAGGATTAACCGTTGCGACACTGTATGTATTGACCTTGCTGAAAGTCTACAACTCTTTCTCTTTCCTTTAACCCACAGATTGATCAGTTTTCTAACGATCCCAAGGCAAACTAAGTGTTGGTAATCCAGTGGTACACGCTTTACTATATCAATCTCAAGCTTTAGAAGTTCAGAACCTTGACCAATATGATACTCTTCATTATCTCTATTTCTAAAAGATAGATTTGTTCGAAGTGTACTTTGTAGATCAGGAAACGTCATTCGATGACATATGTAATCGCCTTCTGTGGTACATTTACTGCACCCAAAATAGCCAGTGTGGTTTTTTGTATTTAAAACGAAGGCTCTAGCTGGTGCGTCGCATACAATACTGTGTACAGCTACATTTATAGTAACATTATCTAAGATTAAATTGCTACAACCAATTAAATCTATCACTGTTTTTGCTAAAAATTCATTTGAAGAATTTGGTTTAGAGTCCCCATAATAAAGTCCTATGACAAATGGCTGTGTGTCGGGGAGGTCCACTATATGTGCTAGTATAGGCCAAAACTGTTGTGAACTACTTTTTGAAATCGGCAGACCATCAACATTAAGCTGTAATTGGATTTCTGTAAGCTTCTCTTCACGACTCTGCAACATACATTTAAGTGTTTCTTCAAGCGCAAAATGGCAGTACTTTCCCGGCGGCACTGAGATTATATTAATTGTCCGTGGTGTTTGAAGTAGTGTTCGGGAGTCCTTTGGAAAACACTCGAAACACGGATGCTTCTTCAGTAAACGTAGAAGCCCTGATACTGCGGTTCCTTTCACATTGTTTTGAATTGCCCAGAGACGAAGGTGGCAACTAATTTCACGGGGAGTAATAGTAGTTGACTCTGGCACTTTTCGAACTTCAGTTGCAAACTTCAAATTTTTATTAGTACTGCTCCAAGTAAAATTTTCGTGTGGATGAATAGTTGGCACTGTCTCCGTTACAAGTGTTTAACCACTGTCTCACTGTTTATTCTCGTGGTTTGTCTATTTACACTACTAACTAAAGTGAGTGGTAACTGAATTGGTTTGGTTCGCTTGTGAATTCTCCTTTTTTCTGTTCTAGTTAACTGATTTTTACCTATTTTGGGCATTTTTACCTTGCGCTTATAATAAAACGTATGCCCAATTTGTCTTTGATTTGTCTACATTTTTGCGAAAATTGAATGTCTCCACATGGTTGCTGTACAAACATGACACCTAACCGTTCAGCTCTAAAATGGGTATGAAATTACTTTCCTATTCTGATGTGCTTAGTGGTACTTGCAGTACTGCATTGAACCAAAGCGGTTTGGTACTAGAGATACATCGAGTCAGCAGGACCGTAAAAAGCTTGCAGGGTACTGTACCAGGGCTGATTTTAAAAGTCTCTGGTAATTTGGGAGAAGACCGGTCGGAATTGTGGCCCTCCTTCCCCTCACTCCAACTTCGTCGATTGTTGAAAGCTTGCAAAAATTGAACTATTTTTGGAGAAAGCAACACTCCAACTTTTATTGTCGTCCAAGCAATTTCCCACCAAAATGCGAGATTGAAAAAACCTATTTGACAATGATTCTGGGAAAGTTTCGAGTTTGCCTCAAATACTGGATTTTTGTTGCACCACAATTGGAGGCGAGTTTTGTATGTGTTTGTTCGAAGGACCATGCCCCTTACGGGAGCAACTCGATTTTTTAAGTTAAGAGAAAATGTACTTGAAAGTAAATGATGTGAAGCTGGACTTGTGTTTTTGTGAATGTCAAAAAACGCTATACAAATCAAGGTTTTATTCTGAGGGATACTTGAGATTAACTTGATACAAAATTACAGAGTCAAAGTTTCCTGTGTATTGTGAAGACTGGGCTCGTGAAGAGCAACTAAAAAAGTGGGCACCGAATATACATGTTACATTCGCTTAAATAGCTTCATGCCATCACGGGAAAAATGACATTCACAGAAAATGAAGCCACGCTGAGTACATTATGGATTTTCTAGTTTCATGAAAATTAACATAATGAAAAATTAAAAAAGGGCTTATTAGCGTAAGTCAGAAAATGTAAAAGATACAAATAGTAATTCCTGAATAGGATTTACAATTTACGAATAGTGCAACGAACGGTCAAAAGTACATTGGCTCTAAAAAAGTCAATTACAATTATTGAACGTTATGTTTAAAATAGCCTAAAAATGACAATGCTTCAAACTCAGAAACAACAATGTCGACGGTCTATTTTACTGTTGACTGTTTAATTTATGGCGATGAATGTACAGACAGACTAACTTGAAATCCAGCAGATATGCGTGCGGTCAGACTTACGCCGAAAATTCAGGAAAAAAAAAGCAAGTGAAAGGTTTTTTGCAAATATTTAGTACAGTGGGGTAATTTGATATGGTGAACACGATTCCGGTGAAAAACCGGCATGTCCGTATTCAAAATTTTGAAAAAAACGAAAAAAAGTTGAAAATTCAAAGTGGGCCTGGGAGGTTGAAACTGGGCTTGGTAGGGTATTTTGATGTGGAGAATAATAAATTATCACTTTGACTCAAAATTTCCACCTCAGAGACTTTTTATTCAATTTTAGTTTATGGAGTTCTACGGTATGAGCCAGTTCACATCGTGTATCCACCGAGTTTTTTAAAGTGTGCAGTTTTTAGTGTTAGTGAGATTCAGAAATCGTGGGAATTTATTATTTCTAAATTTTAGATTGACGGATAGTACTCATCCCAGAACAGCATCACTAGGAAAGTCCGAAAGGCTAGCATTTGGGGTAAATAATTATACGTTTATTTGTAGTAGGAAGGTCTCACCGTTGTTGGATAGCGTTGCGAATTTATTATTCCAACAATTTCTAGCTCACTATATAAGAAAGAAAACCTGCCCGTTACAGGAGGTAGTGGTTTCAAATCAGAAACAAATTCTCCACATCCAGATACCCTACGAATCTCAATTTCAGCTACCCAGACCCACTTTGATTTTTCAAATTTTTTGGGGGTTTTCAATTTTTGTTAAACATTTTTAATACGGACATGGTGGTTTCTTACAAATCCTATTCTTCACATCAATTTACCCTCCCCCTATACCAAAATAGCAGCCAACAATTTTTCACTTGCCCCCTTCGCGCAACTATCGGCACAAGTCTGCGTGAGGTTATGAAGTAACAACACGTTTTGTAACTTACGTTACCTATTTTTGGTTTAAATTTTCATTTTCATCACAATAAAATACATTAATTTTTATGCTTCGCATATTTTTTCGTTTTTGAGAGAGGATGATGTAGTAGATTTGGCTGCGTGTGCAGGCTTTTCTCTTTTGTTTTTTAAATACTGTTTTTGGATCTCAAAATGCAGCGTCGAGAGCAGTAGCAATTTTGTGTCAGCAAGTTTCGAATAGATTGCTTGCCATTTTTTGAGTACGCATTACTGAACGAACCCTTAAAATCAGTAATTGGCTGAGTATCAGTTTATTTCTGTCAATTTCATTTTATCGGTGTAAGGCTCAGTAATTTAACCAGCACAAATTCTTGAATCGTAATTCATAAAAACTTCGTAATTTATAAATTTATGATAAATTATACTTTATTTGTAATAAATGCCAGTAGATCACAGTGACTAATAATGGCAATTAACATAACACAATAAACTCGAGTATGGTTGGAAATAATATTACTGAGTCCTGAACCTGTTGTTTTGCCTTTGATTAGGTTTAAATTAAAAAAGTTGGAAACATATTTGCCCAAGAATTAATTTAGTTAATGTACCATATTGGATACAATAAATACTCCTGATTAGTATTTATCAACTTAATCCTTTTTGACAGTGGACTTCTAATAGTAGGGTATACAACAACTAAAACGTCGGAACATTTTGAACAAATGATAAATTCTGGACAAAATCTAGTCGGTAAATTTGACAGCAAGACTAACTTCATTTAGCATGGCGCCGGACACCTATAATTTAATTATTATTATCTTTTTTTCAAAGCATCATAACCACATTAACGGTAGGGTGATGCCAACAACAATTCCCAATACAACAAGCACAAACAAACCAGCGTTGTTCATTACAAGGTTGATAATGTAGAGTAGTGAAGAGTCCATATCATTTCTCAACTTAACGTCAATAAATGAACCAATAATGCTATCTGTGGTGAAACCCAGCTGCATTAGGTCTGAGTTTTGCTTGTTCGTAACGTAGTTTTGTAAGTCGGTGACCTGTTTTTGCACAATATCTAACGCAAATATACTTCTTGTCAACCTAAAACGAAAGGAGTTAACCGAACCAAAGCGTGCCACTTGTAAATGTTGTAAATGTTGTCCGGTGAGTTCATTGCAAAGCGTATCAATTAAACTCATGCTTGCCGGAGTGAGATATAAACAAAACTGAATAAAGTGTCGCAACCTAAAAACAATTCCAACTGCCCACCTAGCTCTTCGAGATACATTAAGCGTGTCACTGTCTACTGAAGCATGTACTGCAGTGATGATAGCGGAAACGTTGATTTCGTTGGTTATTGAGTGCTTGTATGTTGGATGTTGAAACCAGTATTTGACTAATTTGTCAGCATTAAAAAACACGGAAACATGCAGCGGTGTAAAACACGCCCCACTTCCAATTAAACTTTTTAGACCCTTTGCATCAATTGCCTGAATGGTGACAAGGTCATTAAACATTGCGGCAAAATGAAGTAATGCAACGCCTGACCTACCCAACAATGTCGAAGGGTTTTTATGTATCTCTTCAGTGCCATTTACTGGCCAATGTTCAAGTAGAAAGCGTGCAATTTCTAACTCACCAATAACTGCAGCATATTCGACCGGACTAAATCCAGTTCGATTGTATAAAATTAATTTTGCTCCACTCATAACTAAATACCGAACGGCGTCCAACCTTCCATGAGCTGCGGCCGTATGCAATGGAGTATCTCCTTTGAAGTCAACAACATTGATGTCAATATTTTGCACAGGACACTCTTTAAGAAAGTACTTTATGACGTCTAGCTTTCCATCCTGACTAGCTGCATGCAAAGCACACCATCCTTCATCGGTGGTGTGTTGTGTTGGATGAGCCCCTTCTTCAACCAACTGCTTTACCATACTTATATTATTTGTGTAGGTCGCGTGAAGCAGTGCCTCGACAAGGTAGTGATGATCACGCTTTGCACCATGTTTTATCAAATAATTTGCAAGGTCAATAGGACAGGCGTGTAATTCGTTTGCCAGAAGCTTGGATGATTGAAGAATGGAATTTTTTTCCTCAACGGAAAGTAAAGACACAAAGTTTTTACATACCTCAACAAATTCCGGTTTGGTGCGAGATGCTTTTAAAATTGCGAGTAACATCTGTTCCTTATTTTCCGGTTCTAGCTCTCTAACAATATCAACTTGTCCTGACCTAGCTGCGACGACTACTGGGGTGTGATTTTCCCCATTTAAAGAATTTGCTAAACTTGGATCAGCAGTTATCAAACTTCTGACGCACTGAAGGTGACCGTTTTGGGCGGCTTTGTGGAGAGGTGTAAATCCAGATTCCCGAAGCACCGAGTTTTTGTTGTGCGACTGTCCCATTGTCCAATGTGCTTTAACGTTGAGAGCCGCTGAAGATGCTATAAGCAACTTCAATGCCTCAGTGTTCCCAGAGGAACAGGCCAAAAATACGGGTGTCCGGTCATAACAATCTTTTGCATTTAAAATGGAGGTTAGCTTGGACTTGAATGAGCTTTTTTTGAGAGTAACAAGCAGCCCTTCAATACCAGATAGTGTAAGCCCATAATTCTTGTCAGAGAGAAGATGCAATGGAGTAAGAAAACCATAGGTAGGCATTTTGTAGTGTATTTCTACTAATTTTTTATATCTGCTTGCATAAAACCACGTTGATGCGAGATGATGAAGCTCCTCCTGTGAGCGAATACATTTTTCTAGCATTATTAATGCGAAATTGCAACTGTCTTCGTGTTTTCCTTGCTCCTCAAGAAAGCTTCGTGTCACACTTTGAACCAATCTGTGGACGCTAATATTTGAACTTGAAGTTGAAACGTTTGAGTTACGTGACTCAGATATCATGCCAAAGGAAGAAAGTAAATTAAGTGCATTTGCAGCATCTACATCTAATGGATAACCATTTTCAGTATCACCAACAAAGTACCGTTTAGGAATTTTGTCGGGATGCATAAATGCCAAGGTGTTGAATATGTGAATCGCTGTTTTACCGTCAAAGTGATCATCCGCTATTGCTTTAACAGTGGTTCGCCAAGTTGTGTATGTTGTTTTAGAGTAAAAACTTTCCTCCGGAAATAAATCTGCATTAAGTAGTCTCTTGTCACATTGGTCAAATTCAATGACATAGTCGAGTATACTGTACCCGTGTGTTTGTTGCTTTTTATATTTTATGTACGCAAGAGCTTGTTGCAAGGTTAGGGGAAAACACCTCAAAACTCCTTGCGGATCAATAGCACCAAAACGTTCTATAAGCGGTTTCACAGTATGGTGTATAGTTTGTCTCTCTAATTTCAGCGAGTGTTCAACCAATTTTGTCGATTCGTTTTCTGTTAGTCCAAATAAGTCTAGTACACAAAAGCGGTCAGTCCAGCGGGTTATTCTAGAGGTGAGCAATACGTGAGGTCTATCTTTTGGGTTTGTGTACTGGTGAGGTAAATACATCGACAACGAGTTTTTGGTGTCTACGTTATCAAACACAAATAGTGAGCGAGTGGTGGCAAAATGACTGTAAACTTCCCTCAGTATGTCCTTTATGTCTTTTAAATCGCCATTTACTGTGGATGTGGTTCTCAATAGTTTACGCCTCGCAAGTCGGAAAAATGCGTCATGAAGGGAATTGACGCTGTCTCCGTTCATCCAGAGTACATGCTGATATTGAGAGCGAAACCGGTGTACGTATTGTAAACATACCTCGGTTTTTCCAATGCCCCCAAGCCCACACACGACTACGACGTTTCCAGTTTCCGAGGTCGCAAATAATTCATGAATTGAACTAAGCACTCCTGTTCTTCCCACAAAAATTGGTCCGGTGTTTTGTGGCCGAATCTCAAATGAAGTGCCTATAAAAAGACAAGTGGATGTTAAATATTTCCCAGCACACTGTTTAAAGCATGTTTCAATTTAAAAAAGCCAAGTCTTTGAATGCAGAAATGTTGGCTGTGACCCAAATTTTTAATCAAGCCTTCAACAAACAACGAACGTAGTCAAGTTGTGTGTTATATGGCTCAGATCGTTAAGGAAGTTCAATTCTTTTCATATGAAAAATTACATGGTTCGGCAAAATGTCATGAAAAATGTAATGTTGACATGTCACGTTTGTAATACAAACAAAAAGCCATGACAAATGTCACGAAAAATTGATATTTGTCGATTTGTCATGTTATGAATTGACAGTTTATATGACATAATTTGACAGATGTCGATCCCGAATGGTTGAACACTTTTGCTTTCAATTTTATTTTAACAGCCTGTTAACTTTTTATAAAATAGCTGATATATACCTAATGGAAAATGTTCTTTTTTGACTTCCTTTGAAATGTTGAATTTTTCTCTTAAGCGGTCTTAATTAAAATAAAAGTCAATTATTATCAAACACTTTTATAAAAAATGAAAAAAATCAGATGAGCTTAAAAAAATTGTCATATTTACCTGATGCTAGAATACAGTGGCGATCCAAAACTGTCAAGAACGCCTCAAGTGTAGCTGCACTTCCAACTTTTTTCTTCCATGCATCTAAAACTGATAATAAGCATAGTGAAAAATTGCTTACTCCGAGGTGAAGTCTGATCCTCAGTAGTTCCAGTTCGGATGCAGGAATTCGAAGATCTTTTCCTACGTCTTGCCATGTACTTAGCAATAGTTGCTCTATACCATCACTAACCAAAATTTCCACAATGTCGTGCAACGGACAGCCTAAAAATTGCAGTAAAGCGAATATATTTTGTTTAGCAAAATTATTGAAAACAGGTCGTTTTGCCGAACACAATAGGTTACCTTGGTTTCCGAGTACAAGTTTTTCTGCATTTGCATGGATAAAATCCATTTCACAAACACAAGGATGGATTTTTACGTTTTATTCAGCCACAATTCCGCCAAATTAATTATTGGTGGTGGCACCATAGCAGTAGAACAAAATGATACACTTATCAACTCAACACTTAGTGAATCAAGTTCAATTTTTATCGATAATATTCTGAACACATTAATCTCAGTGATATGCTGAATTGGTTAATTGGTCTAAAATGATTGACACTTTTGATAAGAGATTGACATTATAATATTGATTGTGTTAAATTTAGTTCAGTTAGGTTCTATAAAAATGTCGACTTTTTAAACGTGGTTTTATGTTAAACGTGACCAAAATGTACAGCATAGCTTCAGATTTTTTATCAGTGAAACATAATTATCTTCAGAGAGCCGAGTATAAAAGCTACAAAAAACCATGTAAAAATCAGGCATGATTTCATCACGGTGCCTTCTGAAATATCAAAAAAATTCAGATGTTAGTTCAAGTTCTTGGGTTTCATTTGACATATTGCTAATTTTTTATATTAAGCCTTCTGCAAGCTGTATGAGCTGAAGTGTATGGCTGATTGTAAAAATTTTGTAAAAAATATGGACTATCGTTACTCCCGAAAACTCCTGTGAGTCAACTACTTGTAGAACTCACAGACTATTGCCTTTTAATTATTTCATCGACTAAAAATTTGTCCTTTTTTATAAAGAGGTTAACAATTGGTCTTCAACAGCACAATTTTTGTAAATGGAAGTCACGGTTTTAATATATAAGGGGTTCCATGTATAAGGAAAATAGCTTCGATGAAAAAAAAATGTAAGAGAATGAAATTTTAAAAAAAAGTTTTCAACTTGAAACGCGGATCTGTTCGTATGTATACATCCGTAATAAATTTTTATTCATATACATAGAACACCTTTTATTCCTATTAAGAAAATTTTGACAAAGAATGGTGGTCAAAATGCGAAAAAGTTGAAATACTCTGTTGGTTTTATTTATGAAACATGCTTTATTCAAATATTTGATTATTTGGAAACTTCAAGTTTGCAAAGTTAACTGAAAATACTTTAAGACAACTGAAGACTCGTTATTATTTTTGTATAAATACATTTAAATGATACAACTTGTTTAATGTAGATGACTCATCGGCAACAAAAACAACCACAATAAAATTTATTTTCAAACAACAACGTTAAACACGGGGTCCATCATTAACTGGAAAGTTATTTTTGCAGAAGCAAAAACAAATAATACTGATAAAGATTTAATAACCAGACAAATTAAAGCTTGTGAGGTTTTTCAAATTTAAACTTAACTGGCTTAATTTTGACAACCCGACAATTACAATTTGACATTCTTTAAACAGGAATAAATAAGTTTTTTCAGAACCGACCCCATGCCTTGATATAAAAAAGGTGACTGTCTGACCTAAAGCCGGCAGTTTATTACAATACGCCTGAGTTTGCCAGAATTCATTGTAATGCGATTGAGAGTAGGCCAACGAGATACCAAAACTATGGCACTTTTCATTTAAATAAAATATGACTATTCAGTACAGTTGACAGTTGTCAAGATCCTGTTGTCACACTTTCTAATCTACACGGTTTCGCCATTTCATTTTCAGATTCTGATAAGCACTTGTTTGTTCAAACAATAGTTTGCTCAAATCTCCACTGATATCACATATCACTGAATTTTGTTGAGCAAGCTCGTCTCGTATCACAATAGCATTGTTGAAAAAAACCTTTCCAAAACTATACGCTCCACAGGTACCTCATTTGCGAATTTTGGATTGAAGTGAAAACTTCTGGCATTGTGCAATGCGCACGCATATCAGTTAAAAAGGCTTCATTACTTTTTATGGTACATGGGAGCCAATAAAATACTGGTAAGATTCCCAGTGTGAAGCTGAAAATTAACTGTTGTAACTTGGTTGAGTGGGAACAGTTGAAGAGTAAGTGCTGTTAAAATATTTTTACTTAAATGCTTTCGTGGTTTTTTAGAAATCAATTTAGACATTCAAATAATTGTCACGACTGGAATCGTTAAACAATTAATTTGTACAATGAAAATTACCTAGATACGGAAGTAAAACTCTGTAATCTCACCTGGCATTTGGAAGCAAATGAAAAACCAAAAAATCTTTATACATTTAAATGTTCAACAAAAACCAAATATTTGGTTTTTTTAGATTTGGGAAACCATATTTACGAAACATGACACAGATATGGAAACACTGCAATCATGTTGTATTACCTGTTGCTTTTTTAAAACACTTCTTAAACGATGAGATTTCAAAAATTAGTATTCAATCCTGTCAAATTTAAACAAAAAATTAAGTATACTTGAGAAATGCAGAGAAGGAGCTGAGCTAATAAAATAACGAGAGATGGGCTGGAGCTACTGTTGAAAATTATGCTCCTGATCCACGCTAAAAATTGACTGCCAAACGCATATTTAAAAAAGTCTTATTGCATGTCATAGGTATGTTATTTTAGTAATGTCAGTATATTCAATTACGATATTGCATGAAAATGCATGACTTTCAATCCGTACAAATTTGTCGACAAAAAAGTTGTGCCTCGGAACTTAACGTGAAATAGCAGAATTCTACAGCTCTTCAGCGTGGTTTCGATTTATCCCAAAGTTGATTATGATTAGGAAAACCCCAACGTTGCTTCTATTCGGAGCAAAAGTCGCCTTATACTATTTCAAAAGTCGCTTTTTGGCGCTTTTAAAAGTTTTGACGGAAGTATGTTAATTTTAAAGTAAATATTTAAAACATCAAACACAAACGACGTTTTTATACTCTTTTATACCTTCATTTTGAGTACAAATGGTATTACAAGTCATGCAAAAACGACAGCCACGGAATAAAATAGCAATATATGATTCTCAATAGATGACTTTTAAAAATTATGGCTGAGGATATCTCCACACAATTTGTCCAATAGCTAACCGGTTTTCGTTACGGCTGGTCCTGAATTTGGAAACTGTTTGAGTCATTTTGTAGTGTATAAGCTTCGCTTTGGGTATGATTAATTAAAAATTATATTGCCCTTGCGTCTGAAGAAATAAATTTGTTTGTGATTGATTCCAAGCTGAGTGCAAATTGTACACATGCAAAGTGAAAATTGTAAACAAAAAATTTTGAGCTACAATAAATAATATAGTGAAAAGTGGAATTTTGTAAAAAAGCGCGTTGTTGGGAATGTTATTGATTAGTTTGCAGAAATGATCAGTGCTTTGATGTTATGTATAAGTCCTCCGTTTTGTAGTTTAGCTGAGATGCCCAAGATGGTAAAATAACTGCAAAAGAAAAAATGATATTTGTGGATCAACACAGGATAAAGTAAGTGATATTAAAATAACTGAAAATCGTAGCTTTCTTATTATTCTCGTTACAACTTCTCAATTGAAACCAAATACAAGATGCTTTTTGTGTGTGAGCAGACAGACAAGTCAAAAAGGTACAAGTGTTCAACTCTACGGTAGCTAGACAAGTGTTGTATAATAACAACGAATGTAAAAACAAAAACTTTTAAAACAAAGGAGCCAAAAGTGACTTGGGTTTAGAAAAGACGCTTGTGGTCAACGAAACATTTTTAGACATGTATTTACGAAAAGAATACGTTCATGTAAAATTACAAAAAGCACAAAAGGTGCAAGTCAAACAATAGAACTCATGAAATCATAATGTCACAGAATGCATTAGCATTTTAGCATAAAAGGTCGTACAGCATCTCCACTGACTGCATGAGGAAGAAGTCAAATTGTACTGCCTAAGCAATTAAGGTCAGCTAAGATCGCCAGCATTGTGGTGAGGAAGTGTACAAAACGTCAACAAGAGTAGCTTTGTCTACTCAAAAAGAGGATTTGTGTACATTAGTTTAAAATTGGGGGCAAGATTCATTCAACTTCATGAATTTGCATGCACAATCTTAAGAACAAAGAGTACATGTCATTGATACAAAATAAAAATTGAAACTGACAAAAAACCACGTTACAAATTTTAGACTATTGTGTTCAGTAACTGAACAGCTATTATTGTATGTTTTCCTGTTTTACAAAAAATTTTGCAGGCAAAAATTGCCGCAAAAGTTGCTTTAAGGTTGCTCGGATGATCTTATTTGAAAAAGTTGGTTTGTGATGTTTTTATTGCTCGACGGGTGCCAACGTTTTTTCGCCATTTTAAATGAAGGTTGCAACCATACCTACATGATCACGAGTAGCTTTTAATGCTGTTTGGTGCTTTTGGGTTGTTTTAGTTATGATTCATCCCACACAAACGTATTTTTGTCGTACGCTCAGATTCCGGTGAAAACTTATTTGTGACTGTCAAACACGAGCAAATATTCTTCAATACATGAATTTATGCGTAGCTGGTTTGAAGGGATTTTGTAAATTGCATGACGTTGTGTCGGAGGCATAATATGCTGTATTAAAGTATAGCTTCAGTTCAGCCATATGAGGAATATACTCATTCAGTTACTCAAACACGCTTTCATTCTGTTGTAGCTTTCTTGAGAGCAAGCAGTTGCAGTGTTGGTGTTGCGAGTGCACAAATGCGCAATCATTCCTTTTCTATACGTGCATTTACTATGATTTAGTAGTTTAAGTGAAGCTTAAAGGAAATACTTCAAGTTTGTTTCATGTTTTGAGCCCTATGAAAATGATGAGTTGTTGGAAAATTTAACAGTTTGAAAATGGCTGCTGAAATTGCTGCTGACACGACCGAATTAGAGATTTATGATCCCACATCATATTTAGAGGCAAATGTACGTAGGCATTTTTAAAGTAATGTCACTTGCCATTGCCATTCCTACACACTTTAACGAAACTAGACAAATTGCTTAGCATAACAACCCTTGCCCCTAATGCACTTGATGCCCATGTGGTAAAGTTCGTCGGGGCTCTCCCTTGACAATGCGGGCCTCCTACATCCAAGTCGTGAAATTGCAGTTTTTGCACCCCTAAAATATAGGCGTAGTTCACGTCCCAGATATCATCATGATGGCCCCATTTTTGTTTTTTTACCTAGTTTTGTCAATAGCTTCCATCTCCTCTTACTATTTGCCCCAGCAAAAAATCAACTTCTTGGATAAAATAAGTCAAATTCATTCAAAATGCTTGCGCCAGTTTTTCTTCAAATCTATCGCGATCAGTTAAAAAATCCAGCTGCTACGGAACAATGACAAATCAACAACAGAATAAATAATCGTTTCCAAGTATGTAGCACTTGTCCGGATAATATCATTAATATCAAGCAAGGCAGCTTGGTACGAGCTTGAGAGTTCTCGTCGGATCACTTAAGTTAAGCAACCGGCCTTGGCAGAAACTGTTGAATGGGTGACCGTCTGGCAGGAGTATGAGCTCCTTGCTAACTCCTCGCTCGGTTCGGTGTGTGCCCCTCTGTCGATCTCTGTGGAACCTTGCGTAATAGTTAATACAGAGTAAAGATGTGGAGACGGTACGG